>CM046456.1:64797129-64874629 GCA_025506515.1 Flaveria trinervia | reverse complement strand
AACACTTGTGTTATTTTTGTTCTTGTTCTGTCTCTCAATCACTTATGTTTCTTAGTATCATTATAACTGGTTTCTAGCTCTCCATTTGATCTGTTAAGTATTCTAAAATCAATCTCTCCTTATTGTCTATTGTGTTGTAACTTACCAAAGCCCTCAAATGGTCTTGCAATTGGTATCAGAGCATTCCGGCTCTTAATAGTAAGATCTCACCATCTAAGATCCCTCACAGGACACAAATAATTAACATCTAATGGCAGCTATGAGTATAAAGCTGATATAGAACTGAAACCATGACCAAAGTCCTACTGATCACTCTTGAACATTTTGACACTGGTGCCTATTGATTGAAAGGTTTCATCAAGTCTTAAGACTCTAGGATGTGGGAGTCTGTTGTCTCAGGACCTTACTTACCAAGCACCTCTTCAGCTGCTGTTGGAGGTGGTATGATTCCAAAGGTTGTGGCTGACTACTCTGATGAAGATAGGAAAAGAGTAGAAATTGATTAGAAAGCCATGAGAGCCCTTCAGACTGCTCTTCCTAACTCTGTATACAGAGGTTTCAAGAAATGTAAAACAGTTAAAAAACTATGGGATTCATTGAACTAATGTATGAGGTTCTACTAAAGCCAAGGAGAACACTAAAGATCTCTTGAAGCACAGTTTAAAAACTTTACCTTTAAACAAGTGAAACCATGACTCAACAATACTGCAGGTATGTTGAGATTATGGACACTCTAGTGGATGTTAGAGTGACTCTTGAAAACAAGGACATTGTAAGAGTTCATGTCCTTTCTTCCTAGGCAATGGACACATTATTGTGTTGTTATCAAGAGGATGAGAACCTTAAGACTCTCACTTGATTAAGTTGTATGGTATTCTAGTGGATACCAGAATGGAGATGAACAGCAAGGTTCATCTGGTAACTCCAGCAATCAAAGAGTTTAGCCCTACATGTGACTGACAGGGATAACATAGACCTCACATCATCTTATATGCTAGCCTGACAACTCACAAAAAGGTCTTTGTCAATCACCTTCCCGGAGACACCAAGAGACAGCTACACTAAGGAAGGCCCATTCAGAGACAAGTTCTTTCACATGCTTTTGTGTCTTCTGAGAAAGCTTAGGTAACTTTCTACACCTGAAGACTTGGATTGTATCCATCTAGATGACTGGAGTACATGGAAATAGTCCAGCAGATGGCTCTTCTCATCAACGGAGTAAAAAAGTTTTACAAGAGGACAGGAGGGAAATAAAAGTTTTTTTTTTTTCCCCCAGCAATACAGCTAGTGGAAAGTTACGATCAAAAGCAAGGACAAAGTGTTACAATGTAACCAAATGGGTCACTTTGCTAGGAGTGGAAGGCACAAGAAAAAATTTGGTGGCAAGCACAAGCAGACGACCAAACTACATTACGAAAGCCCCTAGAATGAGATGCCAAAGTAGCAGCTGCAGGTGTTTTGAAAAAGGGGCTTTGAATGGATTTTTCAGGTGGAAGATACATCTCCAAAACGAAGCACAATGGCTGACCATGAGAACAATGGATTGGAACATCTTTGTACACCTGAATGTTATATTGCTAAAGTTAATAGAATAGGTCCTAAAATTGAGATAAGATCTGAGCTTGGAGTACTGAATTATTAAAAATCTATTCAAAGATCTGAAAATGACATAAGTTAAATAGGAGGAGACTTAGAGAAAACCATTTCAGTCTCAAATGACACCATCAACTACAGGACTTAGATCAAAGATCTCATAACAAAGTTAATGAAGCTAGGTTGAGTTGTGGATCAACAAGCCAGGTCACAAAAATGGGTTCTTGAAGAAGGAGACCTTCAGAAACAATATATCCTCATCTGTTGGACCAAAAGAACCAATGAGCCTGATCAGAGAAACCTCTAAGTCCCACAGGACATCACAACAGCTGAAGAAGACCTGATCAGCTGTTCTACAAAGTCTGAAGAATACAACTGCTGAAGTATTCTGAAGTACTGAAGACAAAGACTGAGACAACAGCTGAAGATCTAAAGTCTGAAGACTTCAACAAGTACTGAAGACAAAGACTGAAGATCAACAGCTGAAAGACAAAGTCTGATGTTCAAGTACTGAAGACATCAGCTGATGTTAACAGCTGATGACAACAGCTGAAGAGGGCTTCTTCAGTTGTTGTGATGGTTTTTCTTCATCAGTAGTTTTCTTTCCTTTCAGTAGTTTGTTTACTTTTCAGTAGTTTTTTCCTTTTCAGTACTTGTAAACAACTGAAGAGGTTGTTCTTCAGTGTTGTAGTATCGTAGTTTTATGTTTTTCAGTAGTTGTAAATAAGATGTTAACACTTAGGAACATTTGTAAGAAGATGTCAGTTGTTGACATCTTCAGTAGTTGTTAAACATCAGTAGTTATAAAACGGTTACATGTCACTTTCAAGTGACATCAGCCTACGTCACTCTTTCCTTATAAGGAAGGATGACTCACCTGTTATCGTGCCTTGAGGCCGACAATCTAATGCAATATTCCTTTTGTCGGATATTTCTCTCTCTATAACAAAATTCTTTTATCGCTTTATATCGAATGTTCTTGCTTGAATTTGTCTAATTCTGAGCTATTCCGCTGCTATTGTTCAATCGATTAAACCAAGGGCTGAGATCCTAACAAATGGTATCAGAGCAGGTTAATCATTGATCGATCTAACAATTGATCATTGAAACTGTTCAATCGCTCTAAGTTTGATCGAATTAGCAAATTCGCAAGGATCTGTTATAGAGATTGAGAGTGTATCGCTTCTGGCCGTTTTATTTGAGGTTCTGTGTGGTTCTGAGCTAAATTTATTGTGATTTACTTGAATCTGTCTGAATTTCCACAATGACTACTTCTTCGAATGATCCTTTCAATACTGGATCCTCTACCAAGCCTCCGATCTGGTGAGGAATGAGTATAACATTTGGCAAAGAAGATTGCTCCATCACCTGTCTGTCAATAGCTCAGGTTGTTGGACATCTGTGGTACATGGACCACATAAGCCAATGGTGAATGATCGGAAACAAACCAGTTGGTTCCAAAGAAGAAGGAGCAATACTCCGATGAGGACAAGAAGTTGTTTGAAATCGATGCAAAAGCCCATGGAATTTGGCTATGGCTATTCCTAATGAGATTTACTCTGGGCTTCTGCATTGTGAGTCTGCTCATGACCTCTGGAAAGCCATCAAAGAACAATTTGGTGGTACTGATGAGGTTTTAGCAAACAACAGGGAAATCCTCGCCCAACAATATGAGACTTTCTCTCATAGAAAGGGTGAGACTCTGACTCAACAATTTGAGCGGTTTTCATGTTTAATCTCTGAATTGAAAATGGTTAAACATGAATATACCAGGAGTCAGATGAACCATAGATTCCTAAGATCACTGCCTGAGAGATGGAACACATATACCATTGTTCTACGCTCAAATGCTGATGTTGATCGCCTATCTCTCACCCAACTTCATGGGAAACTGCTTACATTCGAGAGAGAGATAGAGCAGAAAAGGAAATTGGTTTCATCTGGCAAGCTTACTGAGGATTTTGTCCAGGGAACACTGCCCTGATTGGACATCAAGAGTCAGAATATGCGTCATCTGAAAGCCAGTATGATGAGCATATTGATTTCTCACAAACACTTCTGAGCCTGCCTTTGTGTGGTGTTGATAGTTATTCTGCTGGTAGTAATAGTGACAATCTATGTTTCATCATGGATGATCTCAAGGGGATTGCTGATGATGACTTAGAAGAGATGGATATTTTGAGCCAAATGGCCTTGATAAATATCAGATCTCAGAAGTTCTACAAAAGAACTGGAAGGAAATTCCCAGGACTCTCTGGCAAAACCAAAGTTGGTTTTGACAAGAGTAAGTTGAAGCCACAGGCTTGGACACTTTGCAAGAGAATGTAGATCATCTGGATCTAACTCTCCTGCACCTTTTGTGACTTTCCCTGGCAATAGTCAACAAAACAGAGGGCAACAACCTGTCAATTCTGGTTATCATCATCAACCACAATCTCCTGCATATTTTGTTCCACAGGGGCCAATGCCATATCCATACCCCTGCTATTACATGCCACAACCAGGCCAGGTTCAAGCACCCACTGCTCAGCAACCACATGCACTCCCTGAGCCTCAACCATCCCAATCTCATCAACCTAATCAACTTCAACAACACAGCTTCTTCACACCAGGAGTTGTTGACTGGAGCAGCTTACCAGATGATGTGTCTGGTAATGAACAACTGTTCTCAGGTGCTGGTCAACATGGTGGTGAGCATCCTTTTGGAAATCTAGCTCTCATGGCTTTGGAATCCTCTGATGGATCATCCTCAAGTACCTCTTCAACACAGGTATCACAGGTATCCTCTGAGGCTAAGGCCAAATTATGTTCTGAAACTTGCATAGCAGCATTTGCCTCTATTAGAGAAGCAAATGTGGCTTTAATCAATAAAAATGTAGAGCTAGAACAAATAATTTCAAAAATAAAGCTGAGTTTGAGTCTGTGCTGAAAGAGAAAATGATGAGATTTATAAATTAAAATGCCAAATCTCTGATGATAAGGCTAGGGAGGATGTACTCTTAGAGAAGTACAAAGACCTCAAAGATACTCTTGCTGTCACCCAAGTAGAGTGTGATCGATGGGTACAATCTTGCAAGGGCTTTGAAATGCTTCTTAGTAAGCAAACAGCTTCCAATGTGAAGTTTGGAATTGGTTATAATCACACTGCTCCTCCTACAGATTTTGCTTCAAGAGCAGGAGTAGAATCTGATGGAGAAAGTAATGACCAATCCACCTCATCATGTGATTCACTACTTGATAAAGCACCATCAGTAGTTGAAGTCAGTAGTAATCCCTTTGTGAACCTATCAGCTGATATTGATGGTTCAACTGCTGACACTCACATGATCAATGAGTTGATCAACCCAAGTGTTATCCCTAGAAGTACTGAGGGTACTGGAGAGCAGGGGATAACATCTGGAGTTCAAATCCCAATAACTGACAGCACTAAAGAGAAGAAAACTGTCAGTAGGAAGGATTTGAAGCCTACTAAGGGAGATAAGAAGGCAAAAAGTGCTTCTAAACTGCTGAAGAGCAAGTCTTCAGTAGTTTCATCTTCTTCAGTTGATGATCAACAGAAGATGAAGAAGAAACCATGTGAAATATGTGGTCTATTCAATCATCTCACAGATGTTTGTTGGTACAAAAAGGGATCCAAACTCAAACAAAAGGAGAAAATTAAAGAAAACTTGGCTAAAATGAAAACTGAGTTTGAGTCCAAGTTTGTACCAGCAGCATCAAATCCTGTTACTCCAAAAAGAAATCTAAAAGGGAAGGAGTGCAACAGGCAATAGCTGAGGTTGCTCAAAAGAATGGATGTGCAACACAAGAACTCATCATCAAACACCAATACCAATGTGTCTGAAGAGCTGAAAGCTCTTTCCCAGAATCAGACACAGCTGGTAATGATGGTTCAACATCTGTTGGGAAGAGTTAACCAACTTGATGGCCCTGTGTTGAAACCCCAGAAAAGGAGATCCAAGCCAAAGGATTCCTCTTCTACACCATCTCCTTCACCTCAAGCTATTGTGCCCAATAAACCTGTTAGTTTACCATCTATTGATGAGACCAGGCCCAAAACCAAAAAGGTTTGGGTCTCCAAAACTAACTGATTGTTTATTAATGCAGGTTCTTCAACATGCCAAAGTAGCATCTGGTATGTAGACAGTGGGGGATCTATGCATATGACTGGGAACAACTCACTTCTTAATGACTACTCTCCAGGAAGGAAGGGTTTTGTTTCTTTGGCAATGATGCAAGAGGTTACATCATCGGGAAGGGCTTTGTTTCCAATGGGGAAATAAGGTTTGATGATGTCAACCATGTGGAAAATCTCAAGTATAACCTCTTGAGTGTCAGTCAAATGTGTGACAAAGGCCATGTTGCCCTTTCACAAGCCAGAACTGCAGGATTCTGTCATCCAAAGTTCTGAGTTGATTGACAAGGTATTGGATGCTCACACTCTCCTGAAGGCCAACAGGACAGGAAGAGTGTATGCCTTAGATCTTTCCAAGAAAATAGATCTCAAAGGCCATCCTTGCCTATTTTCCAAGGCCTCTCCTCAAGAATCTAATCTATGGCATAGAAGGCTGGGACATGTTAACTTCAAGAACATGAATCAGCTGATACACCATAGTTTAGTAAGGGGAATGCCTATGAAGGAGTTCAAGTGTGAAAACAACTGCACTGCTTGTTTGAAAGGAAAACAACACAAGGTTTCATTCCCACTATTGAAGAACCAAAGTCCACTGCCTGCTTACAACTTCCACATGGATCTCTTTGGTCCTGTGAGAGTGATGAGCATGGCAAAGAAAGAAATACTGTCTGGTAATTGTGGATGATTACTCCAGATTTGTATGGACTTTCTTTCTACATTCAAAGGATGAAGCTGCACAGAAGATCATAAACTTTGTGTTGTATGCTGAGAAGCAGTATTCCCTCTCAGTCAAGTGTATTAGAAGTGACAATGGAACAGAATTCAGGAACAATACACTTGATGAGTTCTACCTTTCCAAGGGAATAAAGAGGCAGTTTAGTATTCCAAGAACTCCTGAACAGAATGGAGTTGTGGAGAGAAAGAACAGGACCCTCATTGAAGCTGCAAGGTCTATGTTGGCTGATTCTGGACTGCCATTGACCTTTTGGGCTGAAGCTGTCAACACAGCATGCTATGTGCAGAATAGAGTGCTAATAAATCAGAGGTTGATGAAGACTCCATATGAAGTTCTACATCATTTGCCCCTCTCATTTCATTCTTTAGAGCATTTGGGTGTCCCTGTTTCATTCTCAACACAAAGGATCAGCTCCAGAAATTTGATCCTAAGGTGGATGCAGGGTACTTTGTTGGTTATTCATCAACTTGCAAGGCATACAGAGTCTTCAACTGCAGAACAAAGATGTTGAAGAGACTTTACATGTCAAGTTCAATGAATCTCCAAAGGACAAGATTCCACAAAGCCCTGTGGAGCTCTTTGATTTGGACATACTGCAATATGTTCCTTATCAATCTCCTGCTGTTGCTCCTGTCAACAGTTCACCACCTGGTGTTACTGCTGAAGATGATGATGATAGTAGTAATCACCTCTTCAGGTTTAGTGACCAACTGCCTGAGTCCTCTAAACCTGATGCTCCTGTAGCTCCAGCAGCACCATCCACAACAAATGCTGATGAGATTTCTGCATCCTCAACTTCATTTGAGTTGCCACCATCTTCATGGTTTCAAGAATCTGCATCAACATCTGCTGTGCTGAAGGTCCTACAAAAACTTGCACAGATTTGATTGTTTACCAAGAGCTGAAAAATCACCCAATGTCTCAAATCCTTGGTGATATCAATGCTGGTGTTTCAACCAGAAGCCAGTTGTCCAATTTCTGCTTCTATGCTCTCTTCATCAGTCAGCTAGAGCCAAAGAACTATCATGTAGCTTTGAGAGACAATGGATGGGTTGAAGCCATGCAGCTTGAGCTTCTTCAGTTCAAAAAACAGCAAGTGTGGGAGCTTGTTCCTCTACCCCCAGGTAAGTGTGCAATAGGCACTAAATGGGTGTTTAGGAATAAAACTGATGAAAATGGGCTAATTGTTAAGAACAAGGCCAGACTGGTTGTGCAGGGGTTTGCACAAGAAGAAGGTATTGATTATGATGAAACTTTGCCCCTGTAGCCAGACTGGAGGCAATTAGATTGTTTTTAGCCTATGCTGCACTCCACAATCTTAAAGTTTTTCAAATGGATGTCAAAAGTGCTTTTCTATATGGTAACATAAAAGAAGAAGTTTATGTGTGTCAACCACCAGGCTTTGAGGATAATAAGCACCCAGAATGGGTATATAAGCTTGATAAAGCTCTTTATGGGTTGAAACAAGCACCTAGAGCCTGGTATGAGACCTTATCAAACTTTCTTCTACAGAATAATTTCACTAGAGGCTCCATAGATAAAACTTTATTTATTAAGAAGGTGGATCAGCATAAGCTACTTGTTCAAATTTATGTTGATGATATTATATTTGCATCCTCTGATCCCCAATTGTGTGTGAATTCCCAAACTTAATGCAACAGAAGTTTGAAATGAGTGCAATGGGAGAATTACAGTTCTTTCTAGGTTTGCAAATCAAACAAAAAGCTGATGGAATTTTCATTCATCAGTCTAAATACACAAAAGATCTTTGAATAAGTTTGATTTACAAAACTGTAAACCCTGTTCTACTCCCATGTGCAAACCCACACATTGGATGTTGATCAGAAAGGTAAAGATGTTGATGAAACTCTTTACAGATGTATGATTGGTTCCTTGATGTATTTAACAGCTTCTAGACCAGATATTATGTTTGCTACATGTGTTTGTGCTAGATTTCAGGCTGCACCTAAGGAGTCTCATCTGATTGCAGTCAAGAGGATCTTTAGATATCTGCAAGGTACACAATCTCTAGGCTTATGGTATTCCACTGGACATTCTTGCAAATTAGTTGCTTTCTCTGATAGTGACTATGCAGGGTGTAAGTTGACCAGGAAATCAACTTCTGGTGGATGTCAATTCCTAGGCAACTGTTTGATTCTTGGCAGAGTAAGAACAAACATCTGTTGCTACATCCACTGCTGAAGCCGAGTACATTGCTGCTGCAAGTTGTACATCCAAGTACTCTGGCTTCAGAATCAACTTTTGGATTATGGCATTACAGAGACTAAGACTCCATTATTAATGGATAGTGCTTCAGCTCTTTGCATTGTCAAAAATCCAGTCCAGCACTCTAGGACCAAACATATAGAAATATAGACATCATTTATAAGAGATTGTTTTGAAAAGGGTCTAATTAATCCTATGTTTGTGCCTAGTGCTGATGAGCTTGCAGACATTTTTACTAAGCCTTTGGATAGTTCAACTTTCCACAACCTGGTGTTAAGGCTTGGTATGCTGCAGCTAGAATAAGTGACAACTACTGATGATCTCAGTAATTACTGATGATCATTGGTAACCATGTCACATATAAGTACTGATGAGTTATTTTACCCTCAGTAGTTTTTATAACTACTGAAGGCTAAATGCTTTAAGTACTGTACTTTATCTGTTCTAAACTACTGATGTAGTTACAACTACTGAAATCAGTAGAAACAGATAAGTACTGATGTCCTATGAAACAACTGAAAACAGCAAAAAGGCTGATGAGTAAGTGTTGAGGACAGTATGAAACAGCTGAAAGGCTATGAATTGACGACAACTACTGATGAGTACTCTCTCTTCAGTAGTTCACAAACTGCTGTTTCTTCATAAACAACTGAAGCAATACCTGTCTTCAGTAGTTTCACAACTACTGATGACTAACACCAAGTCTTCAGTTGTTTACAACAACTGATGGCACAACCAGGGTCTTCAGTAGTTTCACAACTACTGATGACTAATACCAAGTCCTCAGTTGTTTCAACATCTGAAGTCCAACTTGTCTTCAGTAGTTTTTAAAAACTGATGCCTAAATCAGAGACTTCAGTTGTTTCAACGTCTGATTGTAAACACCATGTCTTCAGTTGTTTTATAACTGCTGACCACACCAATACCATCAGTCGTTTCAAACCTCTGAAAGTTAATACCACGTCATCAGTTGTTTAAATACTGATGACTAACACCAAACCTTCAGTCGTTTCATAACCCGTACCCTATATATATCTGATCCCTCTTTCAGAGTTTTTCATTCTTTCACGACCTAAAATTTCAAAAGCTCTGAAAACCTTTCACCTTCATTAATGGCGACCATGCAACTCAAGCCTCGACACAACTGTGTCGCGTACCTCACTAAATCGCCTTCTGGACCAAATTCGATAATGCTATAGATCTTATGGTCCAATCACCACTGAAAACGGCCTTCCTCCTAAATCCAATCATTTATGCCGATTCGCTACATCAGTTTGGACGAATGCAACTGTTAATGGAGAATCTATCCATTCGTCCATCAACTCTCATAAGGTGGTCATCTCTACTGCTACCATCCGCCAGATATTACTATTAGATGATGCTGCCTACCCTGTTGGATATCCTAAGCGCCAAATTGATCTTTCATTTGGACAACATGGATATCAAGGCGATCTTAGTGCTTCGACCATCCTGAAGAAACATTTTCCAGATGCTGAACGATTGATCTTTCATATGGTAAATGTTTGCCTGGCCGAAGACTTCTCTTGGGATCAACTGTCTTCCAGATGGCAACAGGTAATGTTCTCTATCCTTGAACAAGAACCACTAAACTTTTCTGAAATAATTTTTCTTGAAATCAAGGATATGGCCACAAAACCACTTTCTAACCGTTGGATACTATATCCTCGGTTTATAATGGCCATAATAGAGAATCAGCTTCATGCTGAGGGACTAGTTGGTCTGGGAGTCCCTGCTTTGGCTGTATTGCCGGAGGTATACTCCCGACACAACACTGACCAAACTCTAAACAGGCTGCCAAGCTGCGCAAACCCACGCAGCTGGAACCCACAGCCTCCACTTCCACATCCAAAGTCCCCTCCAAACCCACAAAGAAGAAGCCTAAGAAGGCTACTCAGGGAGTTGAGTCCCTGAGGATGCTCCTGCTGCACCAAAGCAGGTTATCTCTACTGGAAATAACCCCCCAGTAGAGACTATGACTCCACCAACCGAAGCCGCTCAGGTTTCCTCTCAAAAGGAACCTGATGCAACCAATCAAAGGGAAGCCACACTGCTGGGATCCTCCTCACTTGAGGGGATTACCATTGAAGAGCACACTCGTCCCGGGTGCACACTGCTTCCACACCCTCTCCTGATGCAACCGCCCCTCAAAGCCCTACAATATTGTTGCAAAAGTGCTGACGCAGTTGCATTCCTCACCCCCACCCAGACACCAATCACTACTGGGATAACCTCAACACCTGAGGGGGAGGATCACAATGCTTCTGTCAACCCACAGCACAGGGGTTATCATGTTCCATCTTCTAGTGTAGACAAGGAGGTGCGAACTTCTGGTGAGGCTGCCACTGCCTCTGACTCAGCAAATGACCAGGATGCAGTTGGTAACATCTCTAAGACCTCACCAGCGGCAACAGCTGATGAAGGACATAGTCCTGAGGCTGGAAGTCCCCAGAACCAAGAACAAGGGGCACATGCTATAATTGATCTCCACTCAAGGCATGTTCATCCTGACTCTGTCAGGAGGTCAGGTGATTCAGTATCAACTGATGATGACCTGAGCTTCTTCTATGATGTAGTTGCTCAAAACACTATCCTAGAGGATGAGGTTAGCAGACTCAAAGAGCTGCTGGCCAAGATGTCTCAGGATGCAAGTCCATCTGCCACCACAATACACCCACAGATGGCACCTTCTTCTGAAGGTCCCCAAAACACTGAGCCAATACGTACTTCCATGCCACCAGCCTCTGCTTTTGGCACTGATTCTCAGGAACAGAACCATCCTGATCAATCAGTTGCTAACCTTCAAAAATCCCTACCTCTCATCACTCCCATGATCACAGATATAGTGATCAAAGCCCTTGATGAGAGGCTTCCTACAATAATACAACCCCTGGTGGAGGAGTTGGTGACCAAATCACTTTCTACTGCTCAAACCCTTGCACCCAATGCAACCAAAAAGGGGGAGATTCAGTCAGTTAAAGGAAAAAGGAAGAGGACAGATGGGAAGAAGGAGAAAGAATCAGAGAAGGTGAATGAGAAGGAGTTGGTTGTTATAAGTGTGGAGGAGAAGGAGAAGGAGAGTGTGAAGAGAGATGAAGTGAATGAAAGTCAAAAAGACTTTCATGTCACATATCAAAAGAGGAAAGGAGAGTCTGAGAAGGAGAAGGAGCTGAATGATATGGTGAAAGAAGCTGATGCCAACCATAACCGTTCAATGGATAAAATCATTGATCAGTTATATAGGCAGGGTTTTGACATCCAACAACTAGACTCCGAGATCAGAAGGTTGGAGATAGAGGAGATCAATTCAAGATGGGCTAGTTATGATGCCTTAGAAAGAGAAAGGCTGGAGATAATGATTAGATTTATAGCCAAATACTTGGGAAGATCTCTGATAGAAATAAGGGCCTGGACCAGGGACAACATCTTGGCAATAACCACCAAGATTTGTTCGTCTGAAGCATACTCCAAGGGTTTAGTGATTGAGGCATTAAATGAAGCTGGGGTTGGGAATCGAAAAGAACTGACAAAATTTACTAAAGCCTCCCTTACAGCCAAAATGCTAAAACAGTCTGAAAAGCCTCTATCCTCAAAATCACTACCTCCACAACCCACTAAAACAATCCCTTTAACCTCTAAACCAACCATCCAACCCACAAAACCAAATCCTTTACCCCCAAAACCCACTGCCAGTGATGTACCTAGCCAAAAGAAAAGAAAGGTACTGAGGGCTGATGAAGAAGAAGAGGAGGATGAAGACAGACTGCCACTCTCTGCAGTTATCACTTTGCCTAAGGCTAATCCAATGTCCATCACTCCTGCTTCTCAAATGCATGCTGTGAAGATAAAGATTGAAGAGGAACAGATGCAAAGACATGATGAGGAAATGCTGAAAAGCATTGACAAAGCATATGCCATATCCTCTTCAATGATTAGCATGAAGAAAGAAGTCTTAAGATTGTACACCCTTGCTAATACCTTTCAATACCAAAGGGAAAAAGTAAGGATATGGCCTGATCCTAGGGTGGCACACCGGATTGTCAAGAAAGAAATTCCTTCAAAATACAAGGGCCAAGTGAAGAGGGTTGTCGACAAAGACATCACTGTGGTTCTTGTAGTGTCCCCTTGGGAAATTGTAGAAGAGTTCAAGAAAGCCTATGAAGCCAAACAACCACCCCAAAAGATGTTGGAGAATAAAATCATAAAGAAGGATTGGTTTACAAAAGACTTGAAAATTTCAAACAAGATGAGCTCAACCTGCTCTTAGAAGGGACTCATCCAGATGAGTTTGCTTACAGACAAATAACCACGGTTGAGCTCAAGAATGGAAAACAGGCCAAGTACATATCTGAAGTGTATGGCCGAGAAGGATTGTTTGATGGTGTGCCCGAGGTGCTGACAATGGATGAGCAGATCATGTTTCTAAGGGCTTACACCAGGGAATCCTATAGGCTGATACACGGGAAGTAGATCTCATGGTTGGGGTAACAGCTCAGTGTCCAAGTCCCCAATACAGAGCTCCCAACCATATCATGCAAAACAGATCATCAGAGACTTCTTCCCAGGCCGGTGCTGAAAAAGGGTCACTTCTCATCTGATCAAGAGGATAAAAAGACCAATCTATCTGCCAAAATAAGTGGGACTCATCAATAACTTAGAGGTTTTGGCTGCATTGGTTCAGGGGGAGTTTGTTGGACCAAAAGAACCAATGAGCCTGATCAAAGAAACCTCTAAGTCCCACAGGACATCACAACAGCTAAAGAAGACCTGATCAGCTGTTCTACAAAGTTTGAAGAATACAACTGCTGAAGTATTTCTGAAGTACTGAAGACAAAGACTGAGACAACAGCTGAAGATCTAAAGTCTGAAGACTTCAACAAGTACTGAAGACAAAGACTGAAGATCAACAGCTGAAAGACAAAGTCTGATGTTCAAGTACTGAAGACATCAGCTAATGTTAACAGCTGATGACAACAGCTGAAGAGGGCTTCTTCAGTTGTTGTGATGGTTTTTCTTCATCAGTAGTTTTCTTTTCCTTTCAGTAGTTTGTTTACTTTTCAGTAGTTTTATTTCCTTTTCAGTACTTGTAAACAACTGAAGAGGTTGTTCTTCAGTTGTTGTAGTATCAGTAGTTTTATGTTTTTCAGTAGTTGTAAATAAGATGTTTAACACTTAGGAACATTTTTAAGAAGAGGTCAGTTGTTGACATCTTCAGTAGTTGTTAAACATCAGTAGTTATAAAACGGTTACATGTCACTTTCAAGTGACATCAGCCTACGTCACTCTTTCCTTTATAAGGAAGGATGACTCACCTGTTATCGGGCCTTTGAGGCCGACAATCTTAATGCAATATTCCTTTTGTTGGATATTTCTCTCTCTATAACAAAATTCTTTTATCGCTTTATATCGAATGTTCTTGCTTGAATTTGTCTAATTCTGAGCTATTCCGCTGCTATTTGTTCAATCGATTAAACCAAGGGCTGAGATCCTAACATCATCCTTGCATGCAAAAGTTTGTTATCAGAATAAGTAGGGACTGGGATCTAGTGAGATAGCTCCTCCACATACAATCTTGTCTATAAGATCTCCTAGGTGTGAAACTTATGAAGATGAGCTTCCTCTCATAGACCCTTTGACTGAAAAGGATGAAGAAGTGATAGTGGAGAATGCCTTTGAGAAGAGTGAAGAAAAGGTATCTAAGAAGGGTTATTATCCTTCTGAGGAGAGTAAGAAGCCTGTGATGACCAAGTCTATGAGAAAGAACTTGATAAGAAAGAGCAAGAGAAAAGCAAAGAAATCTCAGGAGATCAAGGCCACTTTTGACTCTAAGTAGAAAAAAGTCTTTATTTCTATAGGATTTGAAGTGGTTAAGACTGAAGACATCAACCTGAATTCTAGTACCAAGATCTCTGGTTCATGTTCAAATCATCCCAGCATCAAGAAGAAGGCTGATCAGTTATGTACCACTGATACACAACCTGAATCATCCAGCTCTAAGTATAGTTCTCACCCTAAAAGAAATGTCTTAGCATCTGCAAAGATGAAGATGGAGAGAAAAAGTGATCAAGTTCAGCTTTGTTTTCAAAAGAAGGCTTTTAGGAAGAAGAAAATGAACTGTGATATATGTGAGAGTACTTCTCATCTTGCTAAGGATTGTTTCTACAATCCAAGAAGCACTCTCCATATGACCAAAAAAGAGACTTCTAAGGGTTTGAAGAAGAAAATAACTTCAAAAGAAAAAGCTGTTTCCTTTGGAAGCTCCAAAATAAAGATGAAGGCAAGTGGAAAATTGCCTTCGGAAGAAAATTTGGTCTCGGAAGAAGGGCATACTTCCGAAGCACTAAAGCCTGTTGCAGTGATAGGAAGATCTTCCGAAGGTTGAGTCATCAAAACTTCCAAAGTCAGTAAAACTTTCAAAGTATTAAAGGTCAAGTCTAAACTTTCAAAGGTGGTGTGGAAGTTCAAGAAAGACCAAGTGACTAAAAGTTCTCCATCAAAAAATGCAAAGGATCCTCAAAATATGACTATAGGATCAATTATTGTTTCATTACCTTCAACTTCTTTTGATAAACCCAAGACAAGCAAGGCTTGGGTTTCCAAATGTAACTAACCATCTCTTTTGTGCAGGAACAACTCAAGACAAACAAGAATGTCTGGATCATTGATAGTGGTTGTTCTAGGCATATGACAGGTAATTGGTCACTACTCCAAAACTTTGAAAGAATTGATAGAGGGCTAGTTGCTTTTAGAGAAGATGAGGGTGGTTGCATATCTGGAAGGGGCAAGGTCACAAATGGTAAGCTCAGCATTGAAAAGGTAAACTTTGTCAAGGAGCTTGGATACAATCTTTTGAGTGTATCTCAATTTTGTGATCAGGGTCATAACATGCTCTTCATTAAGCATGAGTGTATTGTTCTCAAGCCCGGGGTGATTATTCCTCATGAGCATATTCTGCTTAGAGCCCCAGGAAAGGAAACATTTACAAGATGGATTTGCAAGAAATATCTCCCTCAGGAGAAGTTTTATGCTTTCTGTCTAAAGAAAATATTGATAAGTCTTTTCTCTGGCATAAAAGAATATGCCATGTAAACTTTAAAAACATGAATAAGCTAATTAAGAATGATTTGGTAACTGAAATGCCAAAGAAAGAGTTTACAAGTGATGATCATTGTGTTGCATGCCTGAAAGGGAAGCAACACAAGGTATCTCATAAGCCAAATGAAAAAAAACTCCATCACTACTCCCCTACACTTGTTACATATGGATATCTTTGGCCCTACCAGTGTAATGAGTCTAGGAAGGACCTCTTACTGCTAAGTGATCACAGATGACTTCAAAAGATTCACTTGGGTCTTCTTCCTTAGAACTAAGGATGAGACTCTTGAGATTCTGAAGAATTTCATCTTAAATATTGAGAATCAATCTGATCACAAGGTCAAAACCATAAGATGTGATCAATGAACTAAGTTTAAGAATCAAATCCTTGATACATTTTGTGATAAAAAAGGTATTACAAGACTACATAGTGATCCCAGGACTTCTTAGCAAAATGGTGTTTCTAAGAGGAGAAACATGACACTTATTGAAGCTACAAAAACTATGTTTTCTGACTCTAAATTGCATATCAACTTCTATGCAGAGGCACTGTTTGGTATGTGCAAAACAGAGTTTTAGTAGTTAAGACACATGGTAAGACTTCTTATGAACTTTGGCACAAGAGGAAACCTTTCATTGGTTTTCTTAGGTCATTTGGATATCCTTGCACCATCTTCAATACCAAAGATCAAATTATTAAATTTGCTGAGAAATCAGATAATGGACATTTCATTGGCTACTCTTCCCAAGCTAAGGCTAATAGAGTATATGTAGGATCGATGTTTGTCACTAAACACTTATGTTTTTCTCTCAAACTCACCTAGAACAACACTCGGGTTAAGTTAGAATCCAAAAGAGTTGATCACAATATAGAAAGTAATAAAGAACACAGGAAGTAATTTTCAATGTACTTTTATATATTGCTTCTCAACTCAAAATACAAGACTCTTACAAGCAGTAGTTGTTGTTACAATGAGTTACAAAGAGAACCTATATATAATACTACCTACAACTGGATATACTTTGATACCAGCTGGGATCCTATAGCTAAAGTCTATACTACAAGACTAAAGTTTAAGGTATCTTGGATAAAGTCTTATCTAAGATTTGGTAGTCAGGACATGTCCCTGACTTACCTTTTGTCACCAACTAAAGTTGGTAACATGTATTATCATGAAAAGGTGAACAATGGAACAAAGTATGGTCAACTGCATGGCTCTTTAGGAAGAATCCATATAGTATCAGAGGTCTGTAGCGGAGTGTCAGAGACCATACTTGTGTCCACTGGTCATAGCAATGTCTTCCAAAGGTTAAATAGCTTCGAAAGAGTAAGTACTTCCGAAGCCACTTATACTTCAGAAGAGGCTTCTTCTTCCAAGGCTTGGAGACTTCTTCTTTTCATCATACTTCGGAAGTGGTCTTCAGTTCATTCTTCTAAGGCTTGAACTTCGGAAGTATACACTTGACTTCAGAAGTAGAGTTCTGTCTTCAGAAGTTGATCTTTCACTTTGTCTTTGGAAGAACTCTACAACCTTCGGAAGTTCCATGCTAAGCTTCGGAAGCCTTTGCATTCAATACCAAAATTATCTAAGTAACTTAGTTTTGGTTGCATTAGCCTTCTTCTTGATCCAACAAACTCCCCCTAGGCTGATGAAAGGATTGAGATCTAGTTTGATCAATTAGATTGATATTTGCAGCGGAATAGCACACGAATTAGACTAAATTATAGCAAGAGTAATATGAATATTCAATCAAACAGTAACGGTTATAGAGAGAGAAATTTTTCTGCAAAAAGAATGTTTTCATTCACGCACAAGCTTCCCGTACAAGGAAATTAGGTCAACATTCCTTTTATAAGGAATTTGACATCAGCTGACGTCACTTGATAGTGACATCTAACTTATTTATAAAAACAACTGAAAGTAAACTAAACTACTGAAGATGTCCATAACAACTGAGGACACCTTCACTAAAAGCTAAGTATAAGCTAACATTACAACTACTGAAGTTATAACATCTGAAGTGTAAGAACTTCAGATGTTTTACATAATATAGAACTACTGATTACAAACTACTGAAATGTAAACCATCACAACTACTGAAGAGAACTACTTCAGCTGTTGTGACAACTTCTGAGAACTTGGTCTTCAAACTTTGTCTTCAGCAGTTGTCTTCAGACTTTGACTTCAGCTGTTGTCTTCAGACTTTGTCTTCAGCTGTTGTCTTTAGACTTTGTCTTCAGCTGTTGTCTTCAGATTTTGTCTTCAGCTGTTGTCTTCAGACTTTGTCTTCAGACTTTATCTTCAGACTTTGTCTTCAGACTTTATCTTCAGACTTTGTCTTCAGACTTTATCTTCAGACTTTGTCTTCAGAATTTGTCTTCAGCTGTTGTAGACCACTTCAGTTGTTTTGATGTTCGTTGGACTTAAAGGTTTTTCTAATCTGGCTCATTGGTTCTTTTGGTCCAACAGCTGATGCTACCAAAACTTCACTTGTTACTGCTTCTCAAAACTTTCAACACCAAGGAGAGTAAATATTTTTCTGTCTCTTTGTTCTTCCCTGATGTGGTGCTGAGAAGTTTGTACAGATCCTTGGTGGACAGGAAATCTAGTCTGTCACCTTGGATAACATGTGCCCTCTGTTGTTGCCCTCTGAAAAGAGTTAGTTGATGGAAACTGTAATCATATTCCCATCTTACTGTAGGTTCCAATTCTGGACCCTCCACCATCTGTAGAAAGGTAGTGCCTTTGGTGGGAGGTCCTTCCTTGTCTTCCTATCTTCTCAATCTCAACTATTCTTCAATCTTCGCATTTGCAGTTAACTCGGCTAGGTGAAGGCTGCTAAGATGATTTCTGATGAGAGCAGCAGCTTCAGAGTTGGAGGGGTTGGAGAATGGCTTCTCTACTAACTCAGCAATATCAAACCTGCTGGAGTGTAGCAGAGAGGTTGCATTAAGTCTATTGACTTCGCCATTCTCCCTTTCCACAACAAAGTTGTGAGAAGTTTCATCAAACCTCCACTGGACTATTTTCTTTCTAGGCACAAGAGACTGACTGGGAATCTTGTCCTCTTTCTTAGTGTCCAGCAGAGTCACCAGTTTCCTTCTAAGTTTCTTCTCTTCATCATTTAATGAATCTGAGTTGAGGCCTAGATGTCTAGCTGCATGGTTGAGTGTTCCTCTAGGTAAATCAAGAAATTGATCTCTTGTGAGGGAACAAGAGGATCCATCAACATAGGTGATGTTGACAGAATCTTCATCACATGAGACTTCGCTCATAGTAGTGCAGTTGATGAGCTTGGTCTTGATTACCTTAAACTCTTCAAGAGAGAGATTTTGAGAAGGCTGAGGGGATGGTTTGGATGGTAGTTGGGTAGGTTGAGGTTCAGAGGTTCTAGCGAGTGTTTTGGGTTAAAGGATTGGAAGATTGGGTGGTTGTAGTGAGGGAGAAGCTGTGGGTAATGGTGTGGGTTTAGGAGTGAAGGGTTCAGTTTTAATGGTGAAGGGTGAGGGTGAGGGTGAGGTTGAGGTGGAGTGGTTGCAGTGAAGGTCATCCCCTTTACCCTTCTGTACATCTCTTTTCTCTTCCCCATCCGGATGTCAGCCTAGATTTCATTGACAATCCGTTGAAGTGTCTTTTTAGACATGGGACCCACTTGCCTGCCAGAGAAGCCATGGGCCTAAAGATAGTCTTTCATCCAGGCCTTCTCAGTGAGCTTCTTGGTTGCAGTGTCCCTAGCTTTTTCTCCTTCTTCTTCTTCTCCTTTTCCTTTTCTCTTGCAGCCTTCTTCCTTTCTTTCTCCATTTGATCTTGCTCTTTGTTGTAGAGCTAGAGGATCGTATCATCATTGTGTGGAGAAAGTTCTTGAAGATTAAGGCCTTTGGAGATTAGGAAGTTTATCCTGTCTCTCCACAGCTGCAGCTCAGCTTCCTTCTGTTTTTCTTCTTCTTTCTCCAAGGCCAACCTGGCTTCTTCTTCAAGTTTTAGCCGGGTTGCCTTCTCCAGATCCACTAACTCCTCTAGTGGTAGCAGGAGTGTCTCTTCATTGGCAACTTCTATTTGGATAAGCTGGTCAATGATCTCTTCTCTTCTTTTGTTGTTGACAGCCTCCTGATTGGTTGCAGCTGCTTTTGTACTAGTAGCTAGCAACTTCTCAGTTGGAAGTCGTCCTTTCTTCTTAAGTTTCTCAATCTTCTCCTCTTCCTGAAGCTCTTCCGCAGTCAATTTTCTTTTGCCTTTGTCTTTTGAAGTGTTTGACTGTGGTGGTTCTTGGAGAGAGGGTTTTGATTGTAAGAGAGGTAGAGATGGTGTCTGTGATGGAGGAAGTTTCAGAAAGTCCTTGCTATTCACCTCAGATGCCATTTCAAGGATTGAATCTATGATGATCAGTTCCTCGGACATCTTAAACAGTCCTTCCGCAGCTTCCATTTCAGCTTCGGAAGATTCAGCTTGTTCTTCTGAGGCTTTAACTTTAGCTTCGGAAGTTGGAGGAGATGCAGATTCTATCCCAACTGTTTTAGTTGCTGGGCCATCAGTCCCCATTTCCCTTTTGAAATGAATCTTAGGTTCCATGTGGACCTTACGTTGACCAACTTCTTCCATAGTGGTAGAAGGTGCAGTCAGCCTCTGAAGCTCTTCAGCTCCAAAGTAGAGCATTGCAACATCTGGACTTGGCATATCTGGGGAGGATCTCAACAGAAACATGATTAAGAGTCTGTAGAGATCACTGAGCATCTTTGAGTCAATCTGTAGAATGACTTGAGGTGGCTCAAATACAGTAATAATAGGAGTATATGAAGTTGAAGTTGGAGTTGAAATGTGGCTCTGTTGGGGGTCCTTAAGTGTTTGTCTCTGAACATTTTCCCCCTTTTTGGTAGCATCATCTTGAGAGCTAGATGAGCTAGAGGAAGAAGTCAATGAGACTTGAATAGGTACATGCCTGACAGAGCTCTTGTCTGTTTCTCAGCTAGTTTGGCCTTGAGATTGTCAATCTCAAGTTGTTGAGTGGCAGACCTTGCTTCTAAAGTCCTAACCAAGGATTTAAGGTTTGAGACTTTAGATAGAAGGTCATGAATGAGGAGTTTCATGCTTCCCTCATCTTCTTTTGAAGAATCACGGGGAGATGAGGTAACATACCTAGTATGTTTAGCCTCACTACCAGATGTGGTTTCTTGGCACCCTGGTTTCCCGTGCTCAATGATGTCTCTTTCAGAGTCATCAAAGTGCTCGGTTGTCGCAGATTCAGTCTGAGATATGTTACCACTATCCACAAGGTCCCTTGAGGCACTTTCTGTAGTGGCAGCTGAATCTGCATGAGTCCTCTCCACATCAGTGGGATTCACCTCAGTAATTGGTTGCTGATGGGGGCTAGAGATAAGGGATTTCTCCGGGCTCTGTTGATCTTGAAGAGGGTGTTGTAGATCAACTTCATTGCCATGTAGAGATGTTATCTCTTCATCAGTTTAGAAGAGAAGGTCAGTAAAGGATAGGGAGGTTAAGCCTACTAACCCGGGACCTTGATCAATGTCTACAGGCATTGAGCCTTTAGTGGGGCTGTCCCTTGTTGGTTGTTCAGAAGAGTGTAGATACTCATTCTGAAGGCTGCTGGGTTGGGTGTCGGGCTCCTGGGTTTGAGACTGAGGAGACTCAAAACCCATATTGAGGTCGAAAGAGAAGGATGGAGAGACCTCAACTGAGTAGGAGCCCATGTTTCCACTCTAGTCTTTTTGGATTGAATAGGAGGGGCTTGTTCAATCTGAGTAGATTAAATAAAGGTTCGTTTGGGGCGTCTTTGATATGTGATGGTGATGGGTGGAGAAGGCAGTGTTGGCATTGTGGTGGTGTTTGCTAGTGTGGGTTCATCACCTGTGGGGTGAACAGGGATGTCAACAGGAGCTATGCGCTCAATCATACCTGGAAGCAGAGTGGTGTACCTTCCAGCAAAGTTGGTGGATACCTTCTTCAAGGTCTTGAAGATGGTAGGCCGCATGTGGAGGACAATCAGAGCAGCTACACAGACAAGCATGCTCTGGTCCAACTCACAGTTGATGATGTGTTTTATGAATCTAGGATACATATAGAATGTCTCCCTTTGTAGATTCCTAATCAGATTGGTGAACACAAATCGTGAGTAGTTGAAGCGCAGGCCTCTCACCAATCCATGAACTAAGCATCCTAGTTCATATGGGATTTGATCCCATCTGTCGGACTTGTTGGACAAGCAGTGGAGAACAACATGCAGGAGAAACTTCCAATTGTAAGAGAAGTTGAACTTGTACACCGCTGACCTGCTTATGTCTCTGCCATATCCCATAAGGATGTAGGTGCTATCCAAATCTGCCTTCGGGAACTCTGTAGGAGCTCCTTCATCATGAAGCTCTAGATGCTCCCTGATGAGTTGTTCAGTAATGATTAACTCCTGTCCACAAATGCTGGACCTCAGTACTCAAATCCCATTTAGGGTTTCGGCTCGACCATTTCCCCAAAATTCGGCCATGTGGTTGGAGAAAACAGTGGGGTTGACAGTAAAAGCAGTGTAGTAAGGTGATTGGGTGAGAAAGGAGATGATTTCAGAGAAGTCGACATCCCTTGAAGAATCAAGAAGTGCGACCTGGTTGTGCTGAGGGTTAAGTGCCATTTGGAGAAAGTTGAATGTGGATGATTTTAAGCTTGGGTAAAGTTACAGAGGAGAAAAGTTTCTAGGGCAGTAAAGATTGCAAGTAAGAAGATGAGATTGAACAATCGAGATTATTTAAAAGAGGGTGGCAACGCGGTAATGGGGGTTAGGATAAGGTGATGTGATGGTTTAGTGGATGAAATGACAGTGGCGGTAAGGTTAAAATCAACTAAATAATCCTACATCATTAAAAATTTTTTGCTTTTTATAGTGTGGGGCCCAAGAGATTTACGTTACACAGTAGACTCTTTCTTCCGAATGTAAAACATTTCCGAAGGTAATTTGTCTTCCGAAGGCAATTCTTATTTCCAAAGCAAAAACTTTGCTTCTAAAGGTTAGAGTTGCTTTCCGAATAGAGAATTTGTAAACCTCGGAAGTAGATCTGATATGGAATCAATCGCTTCTTCCGAGACCAAAAGTTCTTCTGAGAAGAAAAATTATCCTTCGAGAAATTATGCTTCGGAAGATATAAAAATAACTTCTGAGGGTTAATTTCTCTTCGGAATAAATTTACACTTAGAAAATTTTCTGAAAGATCTTTTGTAACAGGGCTTAAATTGTATTGACAAAAGACATTACACATTAAAAGGTTTCAAAAGAGGTGATCTAATTAATGTTTATCATCCCAATAGCTGTTATGAGATATTTAAATCTTTGCTCATCAAAAGCTTTGGTGAACAAATTAGCATATTGTTCATTTGAATCAACTTTAATTAATTTAATCAGATTTTTCTCATGAATATCTCTAATGAAATGATACCTGATGTCAATATGCTTTGTCTTTGAGTGCTTCACCGGATTTTCAGTAATGGAGATAGCACTATTGTTGTCAATATGGATAGGAGTACTCATTAAGTTGAATCCATAGTCTAACATCTAATTCTGAATCCATAGCAGTTGAGCACAACAGCAAGGAGCAACAATGTATTCAGCTTCAGCAGTTGATGTAAATACACAGGGTTGTTTCTTGCATTGCCATGAGATGATCCTTCCACCAAGAAATTGACATCCCCCTGATGTTGATTTCTTGTCAATATTGCAGCCACCGTAGTCACTGTCAGAGTATCCATAAAGATTAAAATCCTTGTTTCTGGGATACCAGAGACCTAGTTTAGGTGCTCCTTTGAGGTATCTGAGGATTCTCTTAACAACAGCTAAGTGAGACACTTTCATAGCAGCCTGATATCTTGCACAAATGCAAGTAGCAAACATGATATCAGGTCTACTAGCAGTAAGATACATCAGAGAATCAATAATTGCCCTATTCTGATGTTGATCAGTATCCTCCCCCTCAAGGTCAGGACAAAGATTATGGATTCTGGGTATGGGTGTCTTGGCAGGCTTGCAATCTTTCATTTCAAATCTTTCTAAGATGTCAGAGACATACTTAGATTGATTAATGAAGAACCCTTCCTTCATTTGCTTTACCTGAATTCCAAGGAAAAAGTCCATTTTTCCCATGGAACTCATCTCAAACTTCTTCTTCATAATGCTCTCAAAGTCCTTACACATCTGGTCATTTGAAGAACCAAATATGATGTCATCAACATAGACTTGAACGAGCAAGATGTCCTTTCCAGACTTTCTGATGAAGAGAGTCTTGTCAATGGTACCTCTAGTGTAGCCGTTCTTCAGAAGAAACTGAGACAATGTCTCATACCACAGCCTAGGTGCTTGGTGCAGCCCATATAGAGCTTTATCCAATTTGCACACATAGTTGGGGTGCTGTGGGTCTTCAAATCCTAGAGGTTGGCATACATAGACTTCCCTATCTATATCCCCATATAGAAATGCACACTTGACATCAAGTTGATGGACAGTGAAGTCCTTGATGCAGCATAAGCAAGGAAGATCCTAACTGCCTCAAGTCTTGCAACTGATGCAAAGACATCAGTATAATCAATTCCTTCCTCTTGTGTGTATCCTTGAACTACAAGTCTTGCTTTGTTCTTGATGATCAAGCCTTTATCATCTCTCATGTTTCCGAAACCCATTTAGTGCCTATTGGTACTTGACCAGATGGTAGCGGACATAGGTTCCATACCTTCTGTCTCTTGAATTGAAGCAGCTCCTCTTGCATCGATTCAAGCCAGCTACTATCTTTTAAGGCATCTTCTACCTTCTTGGGTTCCATCTGGGATAGAAAGCATGAGTACAAGCAGACATTCCCATGATGAGTCTGTCCTCTTGTTCTCACACCCTCAGTGACATCCCCTATGATGTTCTCAGTAGGATGAGTGTTATGAATCCTAAGGCGAGGAATCACTTCTAGTTGTAAAGATAGATCCAGGTTGGACATAATCTGCTCAAGAACTGGAACACTTTGTCCTGCTGTTGTTTCAAAATCATTTAATAAGGACTGATTGAATGAGTGAGGAATATCATCAATGGTTGGCTGTGAAGTGGTGTTAACAGTTTCCTATCCCTTCAAAACACTACTTCCCTCTGCCTGGTGTTGTGGTGGATCACCTGATGAGTTTTGAGTCTCAGTGAGTGATTCACTTGAAGAAGCTTCACAATTCCTTGATATAGTCAAGCTATCAAATCTGTGAATTGAGGAGACTTCATTTGTTGCAGCTCTTGGAGAATTTGGACTAGGTTTGGGAAGCTCAAACAATTGATCATCAGCAGCAGCATCAGCATCATTTTGAGTACCTGTTCCAACTGAAACATTCTCACAAGATGGTTTAGAATAGTTTTGAAACAATTCTAAATCAAAGACATGATCAGGGCCATTCCCCCTAACACAAGTAGTGTGTTCATTAACAACTATATTGGATGACTCCTCAAATTGTTGATTATTAATGTTGTATACTCTGTAAGCTTTGGAGCTAGAAGAGTATCCAACAAAGATAGCATCATCCGACTTTTCAGTAAACATTGCTAAATTGTCTTTTGTGTTAAGTATGGTACACCTGCTGCCAAAGGACCTTAGAAAGCCAATGAACGGTGGCCTCTTGTTCCGTAGCTCATAAGGGGTTTTTCCATAGGGCTTACTACAAGAACTTTGTTCTGCACATAGCATGCAGTGTTGACTGCCTCTGCCCAGATAGTTAGAGATAGTTTTGAATCTGCTAACATAGTTCGAGCAGCCTCAATAAGTGTCCTATTCCTCCTCTCAGCAACACTATTTTGTTGAGGAGTTCTGGGAGCACTATATTGTCTGGCAATCCCTTTTGAGTTACAGAATGAGTCAAGAACGAAGTTCTTAAACTCAGTCCCTTGATCACTTCTAATGATTTTAACCTTGTGATCAATTTGATTTTCTATTTTAAGAATAAAAGATTTTAGTGTTTCAGCAGTTTCATCTTTAGTTCTTAAAAAGAATACCCATGTGAATCTTGTAAAATCATCAACTATCACAAGGCAATATGATTTTCTTCCAATGCTCATTATACTTGTGGGGACCAAAGAGATCCATGTGCAATAAGTGTAATGGAGTAGTGATAGAGTTAACACATTTGGATTTATGAAATGTCCTGTGTTGTTTCCCTTTCAGGCATGCAACACAGTTATCTTTGAAGAAAAACACCTTTTTAGGCAAACCATGTACCAAGTTATTTTTAGCCAATTTATTCATTGTCTTAAAATATACATGACACATACGTTTATGCCACAGTGTTGACTCATCACTATCAGCTTTGGAAAGAAAGCATGATACTTCACCCATTGGGGAAGCATTGTTCATATCAAGCTTGTACATATCCCCTTTTCTAGGAGATCTAAGAAGCACTAATTCTAGAGGAATTGTCATCCCATGTTTGAGGATAATGCACTCATGTTCTGTGAAAATCATTTGGTGCTTTTGATCACAGAATTGAGAAACACTTAACAGATTGTGTTCAAGCTGTTTGACAAAGTGAACTTTGTCAACCTTTAATTTACCATTGGATATACTCCCTCTACTAGAAATATATCCTCAGGCCTCACCTCCAAATTGAACAGGACCTCCATCATAGTTCTGAAACAATTGAAGGAGAGATTTGTTCCCTGTCATGTGCCTGGAGCATCCACTGTCTACAATCCAGATATTGTTGTTCTTGTCATATGGATGTCCCTACACATAAGATGAGATTGTTAGTTTTATTTGGAAGCCCAAGCCTTGCTGTTCTTGGTTCTTCCAAAGATAATGACATAACTGAACCAAATGTTATGCATGGGGGTTCAGTATAGGTCTTTGAAGAAAGGTTTGGCTGCAACATCTTCCTTGATCTTCCAGTCCATCCTTTGGTTGATCTTGGAGGATGAGCATGTTGAAGCTTTAGCAGCATGGCTATCTTCCGAAGCTTCTTTCTTTTCGGAAGAAGTCTTCACCATCTTTTCTTCCGAAGCAGTCTTCTTCTGGGGAGGTTTCAAGGGAACTTTCTTGTTCTTCGAACCTTAGTAGCTTTTACTTCCGAAGCCATTTTCCCTTCGGAAGAAGGAGTTTCTTCCAAAAGCAACCTGGCTTTCGAAACTAGCTTTCCGTTTTTCAGCACTTGAACTGTTTGAAAAGGTCCAAATGTGAAACCATCCTTGACTCCTTCTTTCCTAACATTATTTGCATAATGTGTGCTTGCAGGATTGTAGTAAAAATCTTTTGCCATGTGGTTTTGCAGACCACACATTATGCATGCAATGTTAGCTCTTTAGGAATGTGAGGGTTGCTATTTCTTGAGCTTCTTTTCTTCATCAGCAACTTTTCCCTTCAAGTTCTGATCCTTTGGCAGGACAGAAATGCTGGTATTACACTCCTTTCCTGAATCAGAAGTACCTAACACTTGGAATCCAGCTGAGATAAAAACACCCTTCTGCTTGGGATCAATCTTCAGCTTGGACTCAGCCATCTTCTTGGCAGTTCTCCTAGCAGCTTTAGCTCTGCTTCTTCTGGCCTTAATGGTTAGGATTTGTTCTTCACAGGAGGAGATGGGTACGTCTACCTGTTCCTTCCCTGTGGTGACCACTATTGTTGCTTCATTCTCAACTCTGGTGAGGAAGGGTCAGCAGTTGGAACCGCTTGCTCTTCAGTACCACATCTAGGCTGTCTAATAGACTCATAGGAGTATGGTGGAGCAATTTCATTGGTTCCCAAACTTCCTTTGTTTTAATAGCAGAGTTTGGAGTGGGAGGATGATGCAAGAATAGCTTGGAAGTTTTGCTTAGAGATAGCATGCTTCCTGGCCTGAGCCTCAGCAGTGACAAGCTGGGCTTGAGCCTCAGACAATTGGATATCAGATCTTTGATTTGAGTCTTGTAGTTGGTGTGTTCATGTTTTAAAAGAGACACAGTTTTCTCCAACTCCTCAATTTTCTTTTGATAGTCAGATTTAGCTCTTTTAAAATCAGATTTTAAGATATTTAAAGACTCAATATCAGATCTGATTTCCATATTGTAATCCTGACAAAGTTTAACTTTAGCTATACAGGCTGGAGTGCAGAGATGTTCATATACCTGGGCATCATCTGTTCCAGCCATGAGAGCTTGAGCAGGAGTCACATCCTGTACCATGAAGCTCCAGTCAACTTCTTGAGCCATTGCAGCTGTTTCAGTTGACTTCTCAGTGGGCTTTGAGGTTGAGGGATGTGTGGAGGCCTATGGGGTTCCTGGATTGGTCTTGAGAGCCTTGAATTCCCTTGCAAAGTGACCCAGTTGGTTACAGTTGTAACACTTTGCCTTGGTCTTGTCAAACCCGAACTTGCTGGCAGTTAGGTTTTGAGGGAAGTGCCTTCCAGTTCTCTTAAAGAACTTCTTCACTCTGTAAGTTAAAAGAGCCATCTGTTGGACAATGTCCACGTACTCCACATCATCTGGACTGAAACACTCAAGATCATCAAAGCAGTATTGAAGATCACCAGAGTGTCCATTTCCTGTGACAAAGGCACAACTTTCCTGAAAGGAGTTGTGTTGAGCCTGTTGAGACCTTGGAGTCTCAGGAAAAGTGATGTAAGGTCCAGAAGAGCAGGATGGCTGCTGGTAAGTCCAGAAATGCTGAGGTTGAGGGGTAATGAGCCTTCAGCGACCATTAAAGCGTTGCTAGCAGGAAGACTCATGGGTCTGCTTGTTTGGTGGCCCTTCTTACTCTCCATCTCTAGGCGATATCCATCAAGGATGTCGTAGAGTTCAGTCATGGTGAGAGTGTTCAAGTTCTCTGTCCTCTTGATAGAGACAGTAAAAAGTCCACTCGTTTGGAAGACCACTCATGAACTTTCTAGTAAGATCTCTAAGTTCAGGAGTGATCTTCACAGACTGAAGAGAAGAGATAAGATCCATGTACTTGAAATACTACTGGCTGAGGGTCTCTCCAGCAATATGATTGAAGTTCTCGAACTGCTGCTTTAGTGAGTCCTTCTTAAAGTCATTGGAGCTTGAGTACATCTGAGCAAGTGCATCAAACAATTCTTTGGCAGTCGTGCAATGCTCGAATCCCACCATAATAGAGTTCGGTATTGCAGTCATGAGAATGGTCATAGCATTGCTGTCAAAGTCCATTTTCTTTCTGTCTTCATCAGAATAATCTTCTACAGCCTTTTCTATCATGGTACCATTTCCACCAGGTGATTCACCTTAGGCTTATACGGGCCATTGACAATGGAGTTCCACATCTTGCTGTCTTGATATCTGATGAAGCCTTCCATTCTCCTGCTCCAAGACCTGAAATTTTCAGGAGTAATGATGGGAGCCTTTGTCATGGTTCCCATCTCTACCTCGGACTTGTTAAGGGCCATATGAGTGAGTGAGTTGTAGGGAGGAGTGAAAAGCAGGTTGATTTGGATGGTGAGATCACACAATCAAGAGCCTGAGAAGCTCTGATACCAATTGCACGATCGATGTTTGTCACTAGACACTTATGTTTTTCTCTCAAACTCACCTAGAACAACACTCGAGTTAAGCTAGAATCAGTAAGAGTTGATCACAATATAGAAAGTAATAAAGAACATAGGAAGTAATTTTCAAGGTACTTTTATATAATTCTTCTCAACTTAAAATACAAGACTCTACAAGCAGTAGTTTTGTTACAATGAGTTACAAAGAGAACCTATATATAATACTACCTACAGCCGGATAAAATTTGATACCAGCTGGGATCCTATAGCTAAAGTCTATACTACAAGACTAAAGTTTAGGTATCTCGGATAAAGTCTTATATGAGATTTGGTAGTCAGGACATGTCCCTGACTTATCTTTTATCACCAACTAAAGTTGGTAACATGTACTATCATGAAAAGGTGAACAGTGGAATAAAGTATGGTCAACTACATGGCTCTTTAGGAAGAAGCCATATAGTATCAGAGGTCTGCAATGGAGTGTCAGAGACCATACTTGTGTCCACTGGTCATAGGTAGTGTCTTCCGAAGGTTAAATGGATTTGGAAGAGTAAGTACTTCCGAAGCCACTTATACTTTGGAAGAGGCTGCTTCTTCCAAGGCTTGGAGACTTCTTCTTTTCATCATACTTCGGAAGTGGTCTTCAGTTCATTCTTCTAAGGCTTGAACTTCGGAAGTATACACTTGACTTCGGAAGTAGAGTTCTGTCTTCGGAAGTTGATCTTTCACTTTGTCTTCGGAAGAACTCTACAACCTTCGGAAGTTCCATGCTAAGCTTCGGAAGCCTTTGTATTCAGTACCAAAATTATCTAAGTGACTTAGTTTTGGTTGCATTAGCTTTCTTCTTGATCCAATAGTATATAATATTAGAACCAAGATTATTGTAGAGTCAGCCAATGTGACTTTCAATGAACACACACCCAATGTAATTGGTTCTTGTCCTGATTGGCTATTGATCTTGATTTAGTTACCAATTGTTTTAATAGATCTTGTGAGAATATTTTAGGGTCTACATATATTCTACCAACAGATGATCCTGATCCAAGATTTGAGCTGACAAGACCTTCAAGCTATACAACTTCAGCTACCTTTTTATAGTTGTAACTAATTCTACAAATGAAGTTTCTATCAGTACAACAATGACCAATTCAGCTGATGCATCTAAGATGCCTTCAAATTCTAGCTTAGAGGCTCAACAACTAGATAAAGAAGCTTAAATGTAGACGACCATGGTGGTGGTGAAAGTGATCAAGAATTTCTTGATGCTGACAACCATTTCATTGAAGACAACATCAATATTGTCAAACACTCATTGGATCAAGTCTCACTTGATAAGTGTGCTGATAAGGTGGAGAAACACCAATGCCAGATCTAAATTTTTCTAATTTAGATCTCTCTCAGCAACTTGCTTTGATGCCTTAGCTAAGGATCCACAAGTCTATCCCACATCAAACATCATTGGAGATGTTGAATTAGGGGTAAGAACAAGAGGACAAACCCATGATACAAATGTTTATCTTCACTCTTGTTTCTTATCTCAGATAAAGCCTAAGAAAATTGATGACGCTTTTGTAGGCCCCATTCCCGGGACGCTCACAGCTGGTGAATCATTGCATATAAAACATATAATTACATTTAACTTTCATAAAACATTGCAGCGGAACATTAAAACAACCTTTCATTTCATTATAAATGCTTTTGCAAGTTAATACAACATTCGTTACATCATTTCATTTGTTCGCATTACGATGGAAAAACATTAAACAAAAGAATGTCATCCAAAAGAGTCGAGTAGCCGCCCCGTGCCATCCTCAACAACTTTACTTGCCAACCGGAATATGCATAGAAAGTCAGCGTTGCTGAGTGAGTTCTAGTTTTAAAATAAAAACATACTTTATCTTTCGTTTAAATCCATCCTTTACTTTCTTTCAAATCATTTCAGGCTTACAATGTGATCATACATCATACGTACACATAGATAATAGTTATTATCTTCATCATCGTTCATTTCGTACATTTATTATCTTTCGTTTCCATCTAGGTCCTCTTATGTGTTGAACCCCCCTCTAAAGCACCAAGCAATTCATTATCTTCCACTTTACGTTACATAATACTTTTCGATTCATTCATTAACATTCAACGTAAAGCCACTGAAAAATAATCATACATAATAAGGAACAACAACATACACATAAAACATCATCTTACAAGGCACATCACACGGGCATAACATACATCATGCATACAATCTTGCATAAGCACCAAACATACCTCATATCATCATCATATAATGCCCATCACATCATCTATGACCTCAAAAGTAAGCTTACAAGAACCCCCGGGAACCTCCCAAGTCAAAGCCTACATCTACACTTTTCCCCAAAAAGTCAAAAAATATTTTAAGTGTTCATCCACATTTCTTTATTTGTTCATCCGTATTTCTTTTGTTCATCCGTATTTGTTCATCCGCATTAACTTTACTCATCCGCATTTCCTTACTCATCCGCATTTCCTTACTCATCCGCATTTCCTTCTCATCCACATTAACTTTTTTTCATCCGCATTAACCTTTGTTCATCCGCATTTGTTTATTTGCATGAACTTACTCATCCACATTTGTCCATTCGCATGAACTTACTCATTCGCATTTGTCCATTCACATGAACTTACTCATCCGCATTTGTCCATTCGCATGAACTTACTCATCTGCATTTGTTCATCCGCATGACCTTACTCATCCGCATTTGTTCACCCGCATAAACTTACTCATCCGCATTTGTTCATTGCTCATCCGCATTTCCTCTTTACTCATCCACATTGACTTATACTCATACGCATTGACTTTCATTCGCATGAACTTGTTCATCCGCATTAACCTTCATCCGCATTTCCCTATACTCATCCGCATTGACTTTCGTTCGCATGAACTTGTTCATCCGCATTAACCTTCATCCACATTTCCCTATACTCATCCGCATTTCCTTCTCATCTGCATTAACAACACTTAGGCAGATTCTAAAACTAAGCGTATGAGCTACTATTTGGGCGCATGAGTAGCCCAGGTCACACTTAACATTACATTCAGTCCCAAACCTCATCCATCATGTTCTAAGCTTAAATCATACATTCTAAGCCATAGAAACACAACAATAACATCAGCAAACATGAACATAGTCCAAAATCAAACCATACCCGCAACATACACACATTCATACATACGGGTATAAAACACAGTTTTATAAAAACATACATTCATGCATTTCTAGCCCCAAAATCAGTTAAAACATGTAAAATAGGGGTTCTAGAACTCACCTTTGCAGCTCTTAAGTATGGCTTCTTCCAAACGCATTTGCAATTGAGTTCAACCGCCTAGAAACCCACCAAAAACACACACCTGAACACACACAACCCACATAAGCATACAACCAAGGCTGAAACCAGTTAAGAACATCTTAGATACATGAATTCTTACCTTGAATTCTACTTTCAGCTCTTGTTCTTCAAAGAATCTGAATCTGCACTTTCTCTCTCTAAAAATCCAAGGATTTGGGGGTTGTAAGAAGAGAGTGGGCGGCCATGCCCACTTTACACCCACTTTCAAACCTTTTTGTCCTTTTGTCACTTTTTACCCCTCAACTTGGGTAAAATATATTTTCCTTCTTTTTCTTCACTTTATTCTTTCTTTACTAACTTAAAAAAAATAACCGGGTGTTACAGCTTTGACGAATGGAAGTTGGGTTGAAGCTATACAAGAGGAGCTGCTTCAATTCAAAAGGCAGAAGGTTTGGAATCTATGTCCTCTTCCTCATGGGAAGACTACTATAGGAACCAAATGGGTTTTTAGGAATAAGAAGGATAATAGAGGACTTGTCATAAAAAAACAAAGATAGACTAGCTGTTTAAGGGTATATACAAGAAGAAGGAATTGACTACATAGATGCCTTTGCTCCTATAGCAAGACTGGAAGCTGTTAGGATATTCTTGGCATTTGCTGCATCCAAGAACTTCAAGGTCTATCAACTTGATGTCAAATGTGCTTTTCTCTTTGGGGTGATTGATAAAGAGGTGTATGTCGAAGAACCACGTGGCTTTGCAGATTCTGATCATCCTGATTATGTCTGCAGGCTTGATAAGGCTCATTATGGGCTACACCAATCACCAAGAAAGTGGTATGAGACTCTATCTTAGTATCTCCGTAAGCATGGATACAAAAGAGATACTATAGATGGAACTCTCTTCATTAAAGGAATCGAAATGACTTGATGCTAGTTCAAGTATATGTAGATGACATCATATTTGGTTCAACTAATCCAAAGCTCTTCAAAGACTTTGAGAAGCTGATGAAGGAAAGATTTGAAATGAGTGCAATAGGGAAATTCAATTTCTTTCTAGGAATTTAAGTGAAGCAAGTTGAAGATGATATTTTTATAAGTCAGTCAAAGTATGGTCAAGACATACTTAAAAGGTTTAACATGACTTATTATAAGGTTGCTAAGACTCGCATAGCAAGAAACCACTCCCTTGGGCCTGACCTTGAGGGGCAGTGTGTGGATGAACATCTCTACAGGGCTATGATTGGGTCCCTTATGTACCTTACAGCTAGCAGGCCTGATATCGTATTCGCCACATGTGTGTGTGCAAGATATCAAGCCAACCCCAAGATGTCACATTTTATAATTGTCAAAAGAATTTTAAGGTATCTCAAAGGTGCCTCAACACTTGGCCTTGGTATCCAAAGATTTCTGCCTTTAATTTGTATGCATATACAAATAGTGATTATGGTGGATGCAATATGACTGCAAAGTATACATCAGGGGGATGTTAGTTTCTTGGTGGAAGGGTTATCTCCTGGTAATGCAAAAAGCAATCATGTGTCTCTGCATCAACTGTTGAAGCTGAATACATTACTGTTGCAAGCTGCTATGCTCAAGTGTTTTGGATTCAGAATTAGACGCGGGACTATGGTTTCAACTTTAAAGAGACTTCCACTCACATAGACAACAATAGTGACATCTCTATTACAGAGAATCCTATGCAGCACTCAAGAACTAAATACATCAATATTATGTATCATTTAATTAGATATAACTTTGAAAAGGCTTGATCAAACTAGTTAAGGTTAACACAAATGAACAATATGTTGATTTATTCACTAAAGCTTTTGATGAGCAGAGATTTAAATATCTCATATAAGCTATTAGGATGATTAACCTTGAGTAGCTTTTTCTTAGAACTAATTCATATTATTTCTAAAATATGTGTGTCCTAAGTTGTCTATTTCATCATCTTCATCAGCTCTTGTTTTCTTTGGATGAAAATATTTTTAGAAGATTTTCCTTAGATTTTTGAAAATCTTGATCTTTTATGTCCTTCGGTAGATATGATTTTATTGTCAGAAGAAACTTATGCCTCCAAAAGAAACAACTGCATAAGTAAAATTGCATTCGGAAGAAATTTCTAAAATATCTTCCTAAGCTTAATATTTTTTAAGTACTTGAATGCTTTCAAGGACAACTTTTTTTTGAAGCAAATTAACTCTCGAAAGCTTTATTCTTAATTGGATAAAGTATTCAAGACTTAATTCTCTTCTGAAGCAAAATTTTCAAAACTCTCAGGAATTTCTTCTGAAGTTATTTTGGCTTCGAAAGCTTTTTATCAAAACTTGCGAAGACAAATTACTTTCGGAAGATTTTCGACTTCCAAGAAAAGTACATTTTGAGCAAAAAAGCAAACTACTTTTACATAGGTGGGACCGACATCCGGATTTCAAAGTTTATCCTCTTTCATTAACTTTGTCTTAAATCCATTTTATATTAAACTTAACGGTTCCCCCTCTTTCTTTATCATCTTTTCCCATACCTAAATTCCAATACTTCTCTCTAAAACCGCCTTTTTTTCTTCAGTTTCTTCACCAATAAGCTTTCTTAAATGGCCAACCTTAACTGTAGAAATGACCCAAACTTTTTCATGCAGTTACACAGGCAACACAATCAGGTTGCTCTGTTACACTCTGACAAAGATCCTCATTTCTCAGAGGTTTGTCAATTTTTGGCTTTGTCAAACTATTCCACCTCCCTTACCATTGATCCTGTTTTTTATGAGGATCATGTGCTTGATTTCTGGAGAACCTATCAAGAGGTTATTCTGGATGGGGAGAAGGCACTGTCTGTTACAATGCAAGGGAGGACAATCTTCATCACTTCAGTCATCATAAACACCCATCTTCAGCTGGATGATGAGGAAGGTGAGTTGTTCTTTCCCAATGAAGCAGTCAACCACTCCTTTGAGCAGATGGGCTATTAAGGAGACTTTTTTGTCAAGACCTTCAGGAAAAGGAAGGTCTCTTCCTAGTGGAAGCATCTACTTCATGTAATCATCCACAACTTATCCAACAAACATGATGATGGAACCAGATTCCTAAACATCTCTCCTTCATAGTGTATGGAATGGTTCAGGGGTCAAGTTCAGGTACTCTCATTTTGTTTATACAAATCTGCTTGCTAACTTTGACACCTTAGAGTATTATATGTTTTCAAGATATGTTCAACACATTCTCAACTATAAACTGGGCTCATAGTTGAGGGAAACAAGTAATATTCTTAAATTGGGACAGATGAAGCCCGACATCTTTAAAATTTTGAAGAAGCCAACTGTTGGCTTCTCTGGGGTAGAAACAGCCCTTGTCCTTATAATGTTAAAGCTCATTACTGAAGGTGACAACCTAGCAACACAAGCTAGTGTTGAACCCACACTTTCAACCTCTGAACCACTAAAACTGCCACAAATCACCCTCACATACAAAAGAAAATCCAAAGAAACCCCTGCACAAGTTACTCAATTTGTGTAGGCCCTTGTACTACTACCCATATAAGAGGAAATGGACTCTAGAGCTCCCACTTCTCCTAAGGAGCAAACCACTCCCATTACTTTAACTATCAGTCATGAGGTTCCTTATGCTCAAACTTATCAGTCATGAGGTTCCTTATGCTCAAACTGATAAGCTCATTAGCCCAATAGCTTTAAGCCTTCACTTAGAGTCTTTAACACTCTAGTGAACAACTTGAGGTGAAGTTACCATCCCCAGCCTTTAGATCTCAACCAACCAATTCCTAGCCTTGATTTATATGATGAAGAAGACTTGGGATTCAGTGAGTTTCATGAGTCTCTCTTCTCTTTCCTCACTCAAAGAGAGATGAGCGCTCCTGCTCCCTTGTCTAGCCCACATCATCTACCCACTACTGAGGTGGATGTTCCTGACTCTACTCAGGATGTCCATATTGACGAGGATCTCACTTCTGCAAGTGATTACATTTTTAAGACCTCAACCATGGCAACTCAGCTCACTTATACTCCATCTGAATTAGTAAGTGAGCAGAGGAAAACTAGCAGCCAAGAACATCATGCTGGTGGTAAGACTGAGGACTTTGGTCTAATTATCTCATCCCCCAATGAATCTTCTAAAGAAAAAGAGGGGAATCTGAGACTTAAGGTGTAAAAACTATCAAAAACATGTACCTATCTGGTCTCCAAGGTTAGTCACTTGGAATCTTAGGTGACTACCTTTCACAACAGGGTCAATGATCAGCAACTTGAGATTTCTTATCTCAAGGAGAAACTAGCTGGGAGACCTTTAAGAAGAGCTTAACCAGAAACACAAGAATCTATAAATGTGATTGACTTAACTCCTAGCTCACCTATGCAAGAGGATGATGCTACCAAAATGGGGGAAGAAGTCATAACAAGTACGGAACCTGGGAGTTCTTCACAGAGCATGGACTTTGAAGACTTACCATCTTCACTTGCAACTGTCCATACTCAGCAACTTCCTCAAGTTCACATTGATGTGGACTCTATAGACTCCTTCATTTAGAGTATTTTTAGGAAGGCATTCCAAGGGTTGTGTCATATCCACCTCAAGGAACTTCAATTACATCTTAGGGTGGATGTATGATGCTAACAGAAGAGCCCTTATTCTTCAAAGAGTTAAAGGGCAACAAAAAGTCTTCAATTTTCAGACCTTGAACTACTATGAAGGTCTTGACCTTATTAACATGCCACTTGTCAATCCAAGCCAATCTAGACAAGCTGATAAGTTGGCTCAAAGGATTCAAGATAGGTTTACTGAAGAGTTCAGCCTCAGAAGGAGACAGAGGCAATCAGGTAATCTCATTGGTCAACTGGATGTTGAGGCAGACCCTGAGATTAGCTTCAAAGCCCTTCACTGAAGGCCCAGTGATTGAACTTGAGAGCCCTGTCATACCTATAACTGATTCAAAAGTTCATTCCCTTGATGAGACACCTGCTGGTGAAGGTGTATCTCAACCTGTCCCTAGCCAGATTTTGGATGCTACACCAAGCAATGAAGGGTAAAGATCTCTCCACCATGAGTCACAAAGGTCTGTGAGTGACAAAGAGAAAAGGAAAATGACTCCTGAGGAGATTGAGGAGGAGGAGAGACAGAGGAAAAGGAAGCTAAGGGAGAAAGTTCCTTTGTTAGGTCTGCTGGCTTCATGGAAGCTGCAATTAGGGTTGCTCCCTAACCAAACACTCAGAATGATAAGTTGAGGGCAGTCAGGATTGCTTACTTATTGACCATAAACTATGATATTGATAATATTATCTCCCTCCCCTTAGAGAAACTAAATGAACTGGCTGACATGAAAATGTCAAGAGAAAGGAAGGAGGCAGAGATGCAAGCTTGCTTCTTTAAATTAAGGAAGAAAAGAGACTGAAAAGGCTCTACAAACATGTTTCTACCCTTTCACCAGTTCAAGAAAGTCCCGAACAAGAGGCTGTGGCTCCACAAGAACCTTTGGTAGACAAAGAAACTGATAGGATCAATATGATCAACTACCTGAGTTCCATATGCCTATATCAGGCAGATGCACTTCTTCCCTTGTCCTTCGAGTATATAGAGTTGAGTATCTTAAACAACTTGAACTTCAATTACTCAAAAAGAGAAAGACAACAAAGAAAAAGATGGGAGAAGAGGCTACAAAGGAAAGAGCCATCATCCAAAAGAGCATGAAGAAGTCTATTGATAGGCACAAGATAATGAGCCTCTTAAAGCTGTATGGATTCTCCAGAAGGAAACTTGGCCCTATGTCTCTATCTACCTTGGATAAGCATATTAGGGTGATCAAGCAGAAGATCAAAAGAGGAGAACTTGTTGACTTACACTCCCCACTAAGTCAGGTCCCTCAAGAAATGGAGGTTAAGGTTGAACCTTTTGAGACAACACAACCTGGACCTCCTATTGAGTCTCAGCAAGCTTCATCTTCTGATCCACAGCAAGGTTCTGTCCCCTCTCAGTTTGAACCAGTGAGAAAGGAAAACCCAACTAAGCAAGACAAAGATGATCAACAAGGTGTTGTAAGCAAGTCTGCTCAGTTAAAAGTTCAAAGAGGAGAAAAATTATCGCTTCAAAACCAAAGTCTAAGAAGAAGAAGAGAGAGGCATCCATCTCCAAATCTCAAGATGAGTAAGAACATCTTGAGAATGTGCAACAAGAGAAAGCTCAACCAACTCCACTCCAAGTAGCTCCTCTGGCATCAGGAAGACCCATCTTGTCCTGAACTTACTCTACTAATCCAGAAAGATGGCATATCATGAGAGATCAAGGTGTTGAAGATGTTTACACATGGCAAGACATGTGCAATCTATCTTTACATGATCACTTTGAGAAAAGAAGACATTTTGAGAGTCTGAATGATCCTGACAATCTTATGAAGAAAGGCATGGTCATTAACATAATAAGGATTGTCAATATCTAAAGTCTTCAAGTGTTTTGGTAGCATCAGCCTAGGGGAGTTTGTAAACATTTATATAATGCTAATGCAATCCAAAACATCCAAATAGTCTGTCCTGCATGCATGCACAAAATGCTAAACTAGAATGCTTCGAAAGTTTCACATTCTACATAAGAAAATATTTAAAGTGTGAAAGCTTCTGAAGCCAAGACCAATATCTTCCGAAGCCAAACATGAAGTCTTCTGAAGCTTCAAAGACAAAGTCTTCCGAAGCCAGTTTATGAAGAAATATTTCTTCCAAAGACTTTTGAGTACATGCTTTATCTGATGTACCCTTTTACCATAAAGCTGAACCACCTTTCTATTGCAACTATGTTTGACTCACCAACTTTCATAAGTTAACGAAAAGGTCCATGCTTTTAGTAACTGTACAATGAAGTCTTGAGTCTATTTTTTCTATTTTATGTACTTTTATCCTTTTTGTAATATATTAGGATGTAAGCTATGACATGTCATACCTTTTTACTCTACATTGTTTTTGTTGTTGTCTTCATCAAGTATCCAGCTGGCCTTTAAAGTATGGCTAGCTGTAGGATGTAGTATAAAGTATCCCTGGTCCTTTGTATCTTAAGGTACGCTTTGTAAGAGTTGTAAGGAACTAGAGAGCAATATACATCATTCTTAAAAACCAAACACTTGTGTTATTTTGTTGTTGTTCGTTCTCTCAATTACTTGTGTTTCTTAGTATCATTGTAACTAGTTTCTAGTTCCCTATTTGATGTGTTAAGTATTCTAAAATCAATCTCTCCTCATTATGTGTTGTGTTTTAAGTGACCAAACCCCTTAACGGTCCTGCACAAACTATTATGCTTCACCTTGATGGTCCATTAATTACACCCTTAGCAAACCGTTACCCATAATCTTAGAGGTCCACTATGGAACCTTATTTTCTGATTTGGAATTCCTTGTTTTGGAAGATCATTATAGCTCCCTATAGTATCCTGTGGTGGTCTGTTATGGTCAAGAAATAATCATTTGACTATTTTAGTCCACTTTAAGTCTTTTTGTTTATGGCCTCATCTTAATTTCTCGTGTATCTATCATCTATAGGGTCGAAAGGTCGGCTTGTTTGAAGAAAATTTTAGAAAATATGTACTATTAATATTAGTTCTTATAGTTCTTTTTATATATAAATTAAAAGTTAATTCGAGCTAAATTGGGCCAACTAGACCTTTGTTCTTGCTTAGCTCCTTTACAAATTGAACCGAGTTGGTCGACTTGTTTACAACCGAATTGAAAATTAAATGAGTATTTCCCAAGCGAGCTTTGAATGAATGACTACTGCCAAACAATTTGGATAACTTTAGAGAAAATAGGTGATGTAACACTCATATGGAGTTAAAAGGCTTGAGACAATATGACATTACCTAATTTGCACAAATAGAATGTTGTTCTTATAAAAGTAAGATCTCTTTCCATAAATATAATTTGATTTGGAAATATACAAATCTGTCTATACTAATAAAAGAAGGTTTTTGTATACCACTTGTCACAATTTTCAAGCCCCTACATTTTATTTTTTTGTTTATCTCTCCTAATAAATATCATATTAACTACAAATGATATTATTTAATTCTTCTCATATTAAAATATTATTTATTAAAAAAAAATCTTTCCACAAATTGTAAAGAAATAACCTTTTTATACAATGAGAAATTTTTTCAAAAAAATATCAAACTTTTAAAAAAACACAATATATTTCGAAAAATAAAAATCTTATGAAACAAAATTAATTAAATTTCAAAGTTATAATAAAGGAATTACTAAAAATGACATTTTTAAAAAACGGTTTGTTTTAAAAAAATTGTTTAAAAACCAATTTTTTTTGAGAAAAACAGAAAAATTAACAAAAGTTTAAAAGGTGATATCGTCATTTTATCACTCGTACGAATGTCAATAATATCTTATATCAAAAGATCGTTTTATAATTCATTAATTTTAACTAATAATTATTTAATATGTTATTTATTTAATGCGTGTAATATACGCGGTACTAAACTAGTTTTAGTATAGCTTTATTGGATTTTAATAATCTCAATTTTTATTTATGACCGTAATTAATGCCAACTTAGGAAATATATACAGTCACTCCTAACTTTGAACTTATTTTCCTCCAATAATTCCTTACTAACTAAGAGTCAACCATTGTTAGTTTTTTTATAAAATGATGCCAACTTTGAGTCATTATCAACTCAAGCACTATCTAGTCTCAATTAGGTCCGTTTTTCATTGTCTAACCTTCATCATCACCTGAATCTACCTCCAACAAGTTCGTGGTTCAAATCAGGAGGTGGAGATTGACGAGATGGGCGCGGAAGTTTCAAATTAATGGTCCTGATGATAGATTTCAACTTCCTCTTTAGTGCTTTGGCCACAAAAACAATCCACGCCATAAAAAAAACTAACGAGGTTAACTCTTAGTTAGTAAGAGATCGTTGGAGAAAAATAAACTCAAAGTTGAGAGTATCTGCAAAAATTTACTGAGTTGGGATTAATCCCGGTCAATAAATAAAACTTGAGATTATTAAAATCCAATAACTTTAGTATATAACAAAATGTCAAACATATTAATAGAACATGGTTGATACACTATGTAGTGGTTTAACACTTTTTAAGGGGTTTGTTCTAACAACACCTCATGTGTTAGCTAAACGCCCTCCTTACGGCCCTGTAAGAGTTTTTACGAGCCGTAATGTCTATAAAATATCATATAAATCATTCGGTATTTTAACGGGCTGTGACGACCTTTACGGGCAAAATTTTCATGGCCAGTAATATACTTCATGGCCCGTTTGAAGTTTTTCATGGGCCGTAATGTTAGTCGGATTTTTTGATTTTTTTACGCAATGTAATATTCCTTAATTATAGTGTAATTGTGTATTTATTACATTATTTGATACAATGTAATATTCCTTGATAATTATTTGAGTCGACGTAATATTCTTTGTAAAATACTATAATTCGTTAGATTTTAAATAATTTCATATCGATAAATTTAATATTTGTATACATTTTGAAGCGATTTAGTTTAGTAATGATGTCAATATGAGATAATAATTATTTATTTGGTTCTGATTCTAACTATTACCCCGTCAAGGGTTATAGTTATTACGATGACGAGGGTGGTAACTATGCTGAACAATATGACGATATGTTAGAAGTTTTTGACGGTAACTACGACGGTGATGACGGTGACAAGATTAGTGATGACGGCGGCAACGAAGGTGATAGTAGTAGAGATGGGTATGGTGATGGTTCTGAAAAAAAGGATTACGACACAAATCGGGTTATTACGTAATTATAAGGTTTTTAAGTTACTTGAAAATATATAATATTAAGTTTTGTTATTTGATAATAAATAATTATATTTTTTAATATTATTAGGTTTTTTCATCTCGTCAATAATTGATTGATTGGGTAAGTAATATAAGTTGTGAAAACGGATATGTTATTGTCATAAAACAATCGAAAAAAACATAAGTGGGTTGGTAGTTAAAATATGGTTAAAATGTGATCGCGGTGGAGTATATAAAGAAGCACCCACTCTTAAAACACTGATACCAAAGAAACAAATTGTCAGTTTAAATTACAGGAAAAGTACCATGAAGCCGATGAACACCTCGAGGGACATCCATACGCAATGAGGCTCACTAAAAAATAGATTTGTATGGTAAAGCAACTTACGGTGAAAAATATTGAGCCTCGAAACATTTTAGGCACACTAAGGGACCAAAATCCTAAAAATGTGTCAGCCTTAAGAACGGTATATAATGCCCGCATGAAATAATAAATTCAAGCAGAATTGGTGAAACTCCGATGCAGGCGTTTTTACTATACTACAACAAAATAAACATATTTACACCCCTCACATAGATGAAGCCACAAATACCATAGACGGGGTTTTTTATACATCTCACATCTCACACATTATGGCCGGCCTACCCGCAAGTGTTGATGATAGACACAACATATAAAACAAACATCTACAAAATGCCATGTGTGCAAATGGTTAGCGTGACATCAACACTGAAATCATTTTCAGTTGCCCATGCATCATCAATCTTGAACGTCAGATTAATTTCAGATGGGTTTTAGAACAATTAAAAGAAACCTTAGAGCAAAAGTGTATAGAACCCTATGTTATACTTACCGACATAGACCTTGCTTTGATGAAAGCGTGCAAAAAAGTTTTTCCAAATGCCTTGAAACTACTTTGTAGATAGCATATATCGGAAAATATTATTAAACATTGCAAGGAACGATAGAGATCATAACTTCGGTCAACACATAACGAATCGAGTCGAGAGCCAACATTCCTTGCTGAAAAGTTATCGAAATAATAATAGTACCATGAATATATTTATTCCATTTATCAATAATATTTTAGATACACAAGAAATCACTATCAAAGAAAGTTTTACCAAAAGTAAAATCATGCTTATGGTTCAACACAAACATAAAGTGCTTTAATACTTATAAAGTAAAGTTTCTATTACGGCTTTGGATCTTCTGGTTGGCAAGATCAACAGAACTCATCATCTAATGACATCCAACGAATCATGTGGGTGTTATCTTTTTACGAGTTGTGGTATCCATGTGTGTCTATATTAAATCATCACTTTCAATAGGTAAATATTTGTTTAAGTTTAATAGTTTTACCATTAATATTATTACTCATTATTTATACATGTGACTGAAAGGTTAATATACACCACCCGATGACAATGATACTTTATGAACAAAGCTTGACTTTTCACCAGCGTATATTGTACGGGAGCAAAAAATAAATGTACATAAAGAAATGGAGATGGTGACAAAACATTTACTTGTTCAACTAGAAAGAGTGAAAAGATCTGTAGTATGTATGATAACATCACTCATAAATCCAGCAAAAACAGACCAAAAAGCTCCGAAAGTGCAAACGAATACATGTGGTCATCCCAAAAAGGATAAGCAACTAGATGTGATATTAGACCCTCTCAGACATAGTTCATACGTGCAAGAACGAGAAAATATTCAAGTTCCTTCAAGATATTCAAGTTCAGTTGTAAAGTCTAAACAATGACCATTTCAACGTAGTCAATCAATGTCTTCCAAAACAAGAGGCAAAAATATATCATCCCAACAAACTTCAAAATTTTCATATACCCTAGGGGACGAAAAAAGCAACTAACCACAGCCACCACCGTCGCTGACCACCGGCAAAAAACCATGACCCGAGCACTGTCGCCGCTGCTGCTCCTATTACGTCGCCGCTACTACAAAGCTCCGGTATTTTTTGTTTTTTTCTTTTTTAAAAAAAAATTGGTTTCTAGATGTAAATGTTATAGGTGGTGCTTAGTTGATAAAATTATTTGTTTGATTAGTGGTATTTTGGATAAGATAAGATATAAGTTATGATTTAAGTTTTGATTAGTTGATATGTATATGTTGAAACCATATATTAAAGATGTAAATGCTTAACTTTTGGACTAATTAGATTAGTATTAGAAGTCATATTTGATTAGTTGATATGTATATGTTAAAACCATGTTAAAAATAGGGTTTTGGTGGTGTTTAGTTGATAAAATTATTTGTTTGATTAGTGTTATTTAGGATGAGAAACTAAATTTGTTGTTATATGCCTTAAGTTTTGTTTAATATTTGAAGTATATGGATTTGGGTATTTTGTTATTTAGTTGGAGGATATGAAGATGAGAAAAAAGTAAGGCTCAACCCTGCAATGGGAATTAATCATGAAAATTAAAGGAAAAGAATTGATTTTTTCTTAAGTGTGAGACACAGAAAAGCCTCATCATCAAACAAAGCAAGCCGATAACTACAACAATACACTAATCATGGGGGGACTGCCTCGTATAGTAGTTATTGTTACAAGAAGGTAATGTTTTAATTATTTGTATGTGTATTGTATACAAGTATTTATTTAATATATATACTATTAATGGTAAATAGAATAAGAGCAGACTTGAGGCATTTTAGAATGCTCATACCTATAAAGATGTGACCTTTGATACGGAGATAACAAAGCAACAATATGTAAATTTTATATAAAGTAGAGTTTATTAAATATGGGACTTTTGTGTGTGTGTGTGTGTGTGTGTATATATATATATATATATTAAATCACTTTTTATAATTAATATAGAATTAGCTCAAAGGACGGTTTGATGAGCTAAGTCAATCCCAAAATGAAGAAAATTTTTAATCAACGCCGAATGAGGTTGAAGTTTTTGAGTCGGATTTGAGAGAACGCCGCGGACATATTAGAGGGATTGGGCGTAAACCGTCTTCATCTGCAGGGTCAAATTCGTTTGTCCATGAGCAAGAACAAATACCTTAGACTCTTTCAGAGGTATTAAAGTTATATAAATTGAATGGGTCAAAATGGGTCAAAATAAAATTTAATTGCTCAAACTTAAAGATGTTAAGTGTATCATTTTTAGTTGATCTTAAATGGGTCAAAATGGGTAAATTTAAGTTGAATTATGTACATTTTGGTTGAAATGGGTTAAAATGATACAAACACACTTAATATACTTCAAGTTGGATGTGTAATCATATGATTTACACTTTGTCAAAATACAACAACTTATAATGTATGTTTGTTTTTAGGCTAAAATCGCAAGTCTGTTTCAAAATACAAACTTTATGACTCAAATGACTCAACTTATGTAACACCCGGTTATTTCCTTTGAAGCCAAAGAAAGAAGAAAAAGAAAGAAAAGAAATAATAAAAGTTGAGGGACCAATCTTTCCAAAAAGAGAAAAGTTTCGAAGAGTGGAGTGTAAGGGGGATGGCAACCCATTCGCCTCTCCCACACCCCTTTCATTCGGCCAAGAGAGGAGAAGGGAAGAGAAAAGGGCAAAAGCTTCGGGTTTTTGAAGAATCAAAGTGCAAAAGTCGAGGTCAAGCGGGTTTGTGGGAACTCTACTCGAACAGGCTGCTAAGGTGAGTCCTAGTACCCCTCTTTTACATGATTTTGACTGATTTTGGGGCTGGAATGTATACCTAAACTATTTTTGGTTGTGTGGGTGTTGAACACGTTCGTATGTGTATGTGTATGTGTGTGTTTCGGGTGGGGTTTGATTTCCAACTACGTTGTGCTTGAATGATGTTATAAATGTGTTTCTAAGGCTTAGGAGCTTAGAACAGGTTAGGGAGGGTCAGGGAGCCGAAATCTGCAGTTCAGGTTCAAAGAGACTGCAATTCTGCACCCAGCTATGGCTCATGCGACTAGAAGTCCATGCGCCCGAATGGCAAGCCACTAGAGGCCATACGACCGAAGGTCATACGACTGAAGTCCATGCACCCGAAAGGCATGTGACTCAACAAAATGCGGCCGAAGGTCTGCGACCGGAGGAAATACGGCCGAAAGGCATGGGACTGGAGGAAATGCGGCCAAAAGTCATGCGAATGAAGGCCATACGCCTGAATGCCATGCGACTGAGGGTCATACGCATGGAAGTTATGCGACTGAAGGTTATGCGACTAAGAGTCCATACACCTAGATGATCTCATGCGCTTGGAAGGCCATGCGACTGAATAGGGTCGATACACCCAAATAGGGCTCATGCGCCCGAAAGAACTTAGTTTATTTTCTGATTTTCAGAGTAAAAGTGTTATGTAGGCATTGACTTGGGAGGTTCCCGGGGATTCATGTAAGTTGACTTTTGAGGTCATAGATGATATGATGGGCACGTATGACGATGTATGATTGATGCTTATGCATTATGGTATGTGTGATGTATGTTATGTATGTATGATGATGCCATGTATGGTGATGTTGTATGTTCATGTTTATGTTCCTTATTATGTATGATTATTTTCCCGTGGCTTTACGTTGATTGAATAAAATGAAAAGTATTATGTAACGTAAAGTGGGAAGATAATAAAAAGAGAAACGTAAAGAAAGAATGAATGCATGCATTAATGAATGAAGGAAAGTAAAGTAAGTCTTGCAAGCATGTATAGAGAAACACACTCAATAAAGAGTGTCAGTTCAATGGTGTGTGGGATAGCTACCCCAGAAGGATGCACACTAGGGTCCGTCTTTATGACCGACCATTTGGATGGAACCTTTGTCACTTATCCCAGGTACTGTGGTCAGGCCACCGGGCACAATGTATGGGGTCTATGATAGACCTCGGCCAAGTACCCGCTTTATGCATGATGGAGGGGTATAGCACATGACAATGGTACACCTAAATTACCCCCAGATATTGTGGTCAGGCCATAGGGCGCAATGTATGGGGTTCTATGATAGACCTTGGCCCAGTACCTGCTTTATGTATGATGGAGGGGTAAAATTCATGGTTTTGGTATGGAATGTAAAAAAGTAAAGATTAACGTACAAATTAAAGTAATTTATGACTGTGAATGATATTGACGTACGATGAATGAATGAAAGTTAATGAACGAATAATGAAGATAATAATGTTATTATCTATGTGTTGATGTGTGACCACATACAAAAGTAAAGAATGGTTTTAAATGAAAGTAAAGTATGTTTTGTTATAAAACTAAAACTCACTGAGCAACACTGACTTTTTATGCATTTTTGAGTGGCAAGTAAAGTTGTTGAGGATGGCACGAGGCAGCTACTTGGCTCTTCTGGATGGCATTCTTTTGTTTAATGTTTTTGCATTATACTACGAACAAGTGATATTTTGTAACGAATGTTGTATTATTTTGCAAAATCATTTATTTTAATGAAATGAAATGTTTGTCTTAATGTTTCCGCTGCAATGTTTCTTTATGTTAATGAAAATATATGTTTTATGTGTGATGATCGAGCGACTGTAAGCGTCCTGGAAACGGAGCCTTACAAGTTGGTATCAGAGCCAAAGTTTAAGTGAAACAGGTAAATTTTCAAAATAAACCTTAACTTAAACTGAAAATGGGACGGAAAGGGGAAGGATGCCAGTCTGAGTAGCTGCGTGCCATCAGGTATTTTCGTAATGTTAAGCGGTATTAGTGTGCATGTTATGTGGTTATGTGTTGTTTGTAGATTTAGATACTGATATAGTCAGGATAGGAAATGCGTGGGGTATGAAGAGTAAAGTAAGTGGCTAATCACAACCGGGCACTATAATTAGGGACTTACTATATTTGACATAAACTGAGTTGTTCCCTTGAATGACCGCACTAGTGTTTGAATCTTATAGTGTGTTAGAGGATGGCCGGTGGTAGATCTTCGAAGGTTTCGTCAGGTGAAGGTTGTGGTGGACGTTGTGCGGGACCGTGTGTCACGAGAAGTATGACTAGGACTACTAAAGTGGCACTCGAAGAGCCCGAGATTCATCACCTGAAAGGCGGTGACGATAGTGCTAACTTGAGGACCACATTGAAAAAGGCTGTGGTTGAGGGAGTTCAACAGGTTATGCAGACGATTCTGCCATCTATGGTGACTGAGGTAATTAGGGCGGTGAAGGAGACAACCATGATTGAAGTGAACAAGAAGGGTAGAAGCGACAAGAATTGGAATGAAAAGTGGGTAGAACGTGGGGGTTACACTCCCAACAACAAGGTTGCCAGGACGGATGATCGACGTGTAGCTTCGTTCGGTGTGGAGACGAGGAAGGGTGGTAAGTGTTCTAAAGGGCATACTGGAGAGTGTAGGTGGGGATCAAACCTCTGCTTCAAATGTGGAGGCCCGGTCATCTGACAAAGAATTATGGGGTGAAGAGGTGTTATAACTGTGGCGCAAAGGGTCATATAAGCAGAGACTGCAAGAAGCTAAGGGACGAGAGTTTTTGGGCAAGGAGGATGACTAGAATTGGAGGGCAGGAGGCAAGCGCAGAGCCTTCACGATGACCAAGGAGGAGGCTAGGACGGACCTCGATGTCATGTCAGGTAGGCATCTTGTAACCAAACTCTTGCTTCTGTGTTGTTGGATTCTGGTGCTAGTAGGAGTTTTATTTCTGCTGCCTTTTGTGTTAAGTTGCCCATTAGGAGTAGAAGTAATGATGAGCCTTTCGATCTAGAAACTGCCATTGGTAAGTCTACCAAGATTTCTGAGCAGATAGAAGGCTGTGATATAGAACTAGAAGGTCATAAGTTTCCAGTTAGACCGTTCGTGATGACCTTAGGCGGTCTTGATGTAGTCCTAGGAATGGATTGGTTAGCGGATTACGAGGCGAATATGGTGTGTCGCAAGAAGAGATGATTCGATTGACAGCGCCTGATGGGAGTTCGGTGACGGTTTATGGTGATCGAGTCACGACAATCCCGAAGGTGATTTCGATGGCGGTGGCGGGAAGTGCATGAGGCATGGAGTAGTGCCTACTTGGCCTACATGAAGGATGTGGAAACGCCCATACCACAACAGATTGACGTACCGGTAGTGTGTGACTTTCCAGATGTGTTCACCGAAGATTCACCAGAAGTGCCACCGACTAAGAGATCGAGTTTCAAATTGATTTGATACCAGGTGCCCAACCTATTGAAGGCACGTATCGGTGGCTCCGACCGAGATGAAGGAACTGATGGAGCAACTACAGGAGTTGCTTGAAAAGGGTTCATTAGACTGAGTATCTCTCCTTGGGGTGCTCCGGTCTTATTCGTGAAGAAGAAAGATGGTAGCATGAGGATATGTATCGACTACTGTGAGCTGAATAAGTTGACGATAAAGAACCGATACCGTTACCAAGAATTGCTGATTTTTTTATCAGCTTCAGGATGCCAGTTGGTTTTCGAGGATAGATCTTCGATCAGGCTATCATCAGCTAAAGGTGAAAGAGCAGGATGTTCCTAAAACAGCTTTTTGCACGCGTTATGGACACTACGAGTTTCTCGTTATGTCAATTGGTTTGACCAACGCGCCAGCTGCTTTTATGGACTTGATAAATTGAGTGTGTGGGCTGATGTTGGATAAATCAGTGATTGTGTAACACCCGAATATTTATTATTTTGAAGCCGGTGAAGAAAGAAAAGAAAAGAAAGTCCAAAAGTCAAGGGACCAAACTCGCCAACGAAAGAAAGTCGGGTGAGGGGGAGTATATAAGGGAGAGGGCAGCCCTTACCCTCTTCCCCCACACTCACAAATCAGCCAAAGAAAGGGGAGAGAGAGAGAAAGAAGAGAAAAAGAGAAAAAGAGTGGTTCGGGTGATTCGGGTGGCCAAACTCGTTGTGTAGCAAGCCAATCGAAGCCCTTAACGTTGTGCTCGTTTATGTGAGTTCTAGAACCCCACTTTTACTTGTTTTCAAACGATTTTGGGGCTGGAAAACATCTGAAAAGGGGTTTTTGAGTATGTGTATGTTGACCCGTTTGTGTATGTGTATGTGTATGTATGATGCGTTTATGGATTGATTGTGAACTTGTGTGTGCTTGAATGGTGTCGCGGTATGCATTCCTAAGGTTTAGGATGGTCGATTTGGGCTTAAAATGGGTTTAGATGAGTTTGGAGGCCGAAAACCCTCGGCTGCAGTCGGGATGAACTGCATTCTGCATCAGTTAGGGCTAGGCGACCGACTGGAGGCCGAATGGAGGCCATACGGCCGATTAGGGTGCGATTGGGGTCCATTCGCACGATTGAAGGTCCATTCGCACGATTGAAAGGCCAGTCGCATGGAGGTCATGCGATGAAGGTCAGTCGCATAAGTGCTCTTCCGCATTAATCCCATTCGCATGAGGTCCATCCGCATTGTCCATTCGCACAACTGGATGTTTATTCGCCTAAATGTTCATCCGCTTGAGTACAACCGCATGATTCAGTCGCATGGAGGCCATGCGACTGAAGGGTGTCCATACGCCCGAATAGGGCTGTTGTACCCGAGGAAGGTTATAGATTGACTTTTGACTTTCGGGGGAAAGTGCAGATGTAAGTTTTGACGTAAATGTCCCATAAGAGCATGTAAGATGACGCTTGAGGCCTTAGAAAGCATGTTGGGCATGATGATGATGATGATGTTGCAAGTTTATGCACGTTATGTATGTATGGTGTTGCCCTGTATGATAATGATGACTGTGTGTGTTATGTTCCTTATTATGATGTATGTTTATCTTTCCCATAACTTTACGTGTTATGATAAGGAATGAACGAAGTATTATGTAACGTAAAGTGAAGATAATGAAAGAGGAACACGATGTTGAATGCATGCATTAATGAACGAATGAAACGTCTTGCACGCATCGGATAACGGGTCCTTCTTTGTGATTGACCCTTAATGTAGAACCTCTACCGCTCACCCCTAGTACTGTGGCATACGTTTAGCTGTTCATTTATTGACTTCGGCCCAGTAGCTAACACTGATGGTTACTCCTAGTACCATGGCATACGTATAGCTGTTCATTTATTGACTTCGGCCCGGTAGCTACGACTAACCGGGGTGTAGCACATGGTATTGGTACAGATGATGTCCGATGCGCAAGTAAGGTCATAAAGAACGAATGAACGAATGATGAATGAAGAAGATAAATGATATTATCTATGTGTACGTACGATGTGTGATCATGTAAAAGTAACGAATGGTTTTATATGAAAGTAAAGTATGTTTTGTAATAAAACTAGAACTCACTCAGCAACGCTGACTTTTTATATGTTTTCCAATTGGCAGGTAATGTTTGCTGAGGATGGCACACCGCGAAGCTACTCAGCTCTTTTAGGATGGCATTCTTTTGATTAATGTTTTTGCATTGTAATGCGAACAAGCTATTTTGTAATGAATGTTGTATTAATTTGCAAAAGCATTTACATGGAAATGAAAGATTGTTTTAGTTTTCCGCTGCGATTTATGAAACACAAATGTATTATACGTTTTATGTGCGATGAGAACCCAGCTGTAAGCGTCCCGGGAACGGGGCCTTACAAGTTGGTATCAGAGCCAAAGTTTAAGTGAAATGGGTAAATTTTCAAAATAAACCTAATCTTAAACTGAGAATGGGACGGAAAGGGAATGGGATGCCAATCTGAGTAGCTGCGTGCCATCAGGTATTTTCGTAAAGTTAACGGTTTATGTGCGCATGGTATGTGGTTATGTGTTGTATGTAGGTTTAAATACTGATGTAGTCAGGACAGGTAATGCTCGGGGTATGAAGAGTGAAGTAAGTGGCTAATCACAACTGGCCACTGTAATTAGGGACTTACTATACTTAACATAAACTGAGTTGTTCCCTTGAATGACTGTGTTGGTGTTTGAATCTTTCAGTGTGCGTGTGATGGCCGGAGGTAGATCTTCGAAAGCTTCTAGGGGTGGAGGTCACGGTGCTAAACGCGACCCAAGAGAGGGAGACCAGAGTTGAGAGGGTGGTTCATGAAGAACCAGAGACCCCCCATCCGGAGGGTGGCGACGAAAGCACCAATCTGAGAGCCTCAGTAAAGGAGGCTGTTGTAGAAGAAGTCCATCAGGTCATGCAGACAATCTTACCGTCTGTGGTGACTGAAGTTATTAAGGCTGTACGAGAAGGGGAAAGAAAAGAAAGAAACAGATCCTCTGGAGAACGGAAACACCCAGAGCCTGAAACGGTCCTGTCTGATGATGAAGAGGAAGAAGAAGAGCCTGTGCCAGAGGCAGTGCGAGGATGTAACTACGGGGCATTTATGAGATGCAATCCCCCTACTTTTGACGGTAATGGCAATGTTACCGCTGCTCACGATGGGTGAGAGAGATGGAGGCCGTTCTCGACATCAGTGAGTGTCGGGAAGATCAGAAGGTGAAGTTTGCCACTCATTCATTTGTGGACTCGGCACTATGTGGGGGGACAACATTGTCCAAGTAGAGGGTAATCGGGCAATCGGTAGAATGAAATGGCCTGAGTTGAAGAAGATGGTGATTGAGGAGTTCTGTCCTCACAGGGAAATGGATAAGTTGGAAAGGGAGTTTCTGCAGTTGGAGGCTGGAACCATGACACACCAGCAGTATACCACCAAGTTTAATGAAATGGCACGACTCGTGCCTGATAAGGTGACGCCTCTGTCTCGGAAAATCAAGAGGTACATTCAGGGTTTACCGGTGGATGTTCGCGGCATATGATCTTCGCCCGACCAAGCTTTAGGTCGGCGGTTGATTTGGCAGGGAGGCTGTATGACGAGCGGGAGGTGGTGGTGACTGAAGCGAGTAAGAAGGGTGGTGGTGATCGGAACTGGAATGGGAGGAGGTTTGGTCGGGGTGATGCCTCGACGGGTAACAAAAAGGCACGGGTGGATGACCGCCGCGTGGCCACATCGGGAGTGGGATCAAGGAGGTGTGGTAAGTGTGGAAATGAGCATGCGGGAGAATGTAGGCTGGGTTTGAACGTGTGCTTCAAGTGTGGGAAGACAGGGCATATGGCAAAGGATTGCCTGTCGGGCAAATGTTTTAACTGTGGGGAAACTGGTCATATGAGCAGAGATTGTAAGAAGCCGAGGACTGAGGGTTGAGGGGTGAGGAAGACGGGAAGTGAAGGACCGAGGGCGAGCGCCAGGGCATTCACTATGACACAGGAGGAAGCTAGGACAGACCCTGATGTCGTGTCCGGTACGTTTCTGGTGAACCAAACTTTAGCTTCTGTGCTATTTGATTCTGGTGCTAGTAGGAGTTTTATTTTTGCTACTTTTGTGCTAAGCTGCCTACTAGTAGTAGACGTGTTGATGCGCCCTTTGAGGTAGAAACTGCCATAGGTAAGTCTACCAGGATTTCTGAGATGATAGAGAATTGTGATGTGGAACTTGAGGGTCATAAGTTTCCTGTTAGACCGTTTGTGATGACCTTGGGTGGTTTCGATTTGGTTCTTGGGATGGATTGGTTGGCGGACTTCGAGGCGAACATTGTGTGTCGCAAGAAGATGATTCGGTTGACGGCGCCTGACGGAAGTTTGGTAACGGTTTATGGTGATCGAGTCACGACGATCCCGAAGGTGATCTCAATGGCAGTAGCGGGAAATTGTATGAGGCGTGGATGTAGCGCCTACTTGGCTTATGTAAAGGATGTAGATGCACCAACACCACAACTGTCTGATGTACCGGTTGTGTGTGACTTTCCAGACGTATTCCCGGAAGACTTACCAGGAGTACCACCTGATAGAGAGATTGAATTTCAGATTGATCTAATACCGGGTGCCCAACCATTGCCAAGGCACCATATCGGTTAGCTCCGACAGAGATGAAAGAGTTGATGGAACAGTTGCAAGAGTTGCTTGATAAGGGGTTCATTAGACCGAGTATCTCTCCTTGGGGTGCTCCGGTCCTGTTTGTACAGAAGAAGGATGGTAGTATGAGGATGTGCATTGACTACCGTGAACTGAATAAATTGACGGTGAGGAACCACTACCCCTTACCGAGGATAGATGATTTGTTCGATCAGCTTAGGGTGCCAGTTGGTTTTCAAGAATAGATCTTCGGTCTGGCTATCATCAGTTGAAGGTGAAGGAACAAGATATCCCTAAAACAGCTTTCCGCACGCGCTATGGTCATTATGAGTTTCTTGTCATGTCCTTTGGTTTGACCAACGCGCCAGCTGCTTTTATGGATTTGATGAATCGTGTGTGTTGGCCGATGTTGGATAAATCAGTGATTGTGTTTATTGATGATATCCTGATTTACTGGAGGAGCGAAGTAGAGCATGCCGGTCACATTCGGGAGGTTTTAGGGACGTTGAGAAGGGAGAAATTGTATGCTAAATTCTCCAAGTGCGCATTTTGGTTGCGCGAAGTTCAGTTTTTGGGTCATGTGGTGAATCCTGATGGGATAATGGTGGACCCGGCGAAAGTGGAGGCGGTTACGTAATGGAAGTCACCAAAGACGCCAACCGAGATCCGTAGCTTCTTGGGTTTGGCGGGCTACTATAGAAGATTCATCCAAGACTTCTCTAAGATTGCTTCTCCACTAACTAAGTTGACCCGAAAGGATGTGAAGTTTGTATGGGGTCAAGCTCAAGAGAAGGCGTTCGAAGAGCTGAAGGCAAGACTGACTCAAGCTCATGTTCTGTCATTACCCGATGGAAGCGAAGATCTGGTGGTCTATTCTGATGCTTCCTACTCAGGGGTGGGGTGTGTGTTAATGCAGAGAGGGAAGGTTATAGCCTATGCATCGCGAAAATTGAAAGTCCATGAGGTTAATTATCCCACTCATGACTTGGAGCTAGCAGTCGTGGTCTTTGCACTAAAGATTTGGAGGCACTATCTCTACGGGACGAAATGCACCATATTCACCGACCATAAGAGCTTGAAGTACTTCTTTGAGCAGAAGGATCTGAACATGAGGCAGAGGAGATGGTTGGAGCTTATAAAGGATTATGATTGCGAGATCCATTACCATCCAGGCAAAGCTAATGTGGTGGCGGATGCCCTTAGCTGAAAGGAAAGGCCCGAACCGATTCGGGTGAAAGCTTATCAATAATCATGACCTCTGATGTGATGAAGCAAGTTAAGGAGTTTCAAGATGAGGCATTGAAAGAAGATCATCTTAACTCGGAAAGAATGAGAGGTCTGGTTGGGGAATTGGGTGAAAACACACTCGGTGTTAGAACTCGATTCGGTCGTGTGTGGATTCCTCGTTTTGGGGATCTACGGGTGAAGATAATGGATGAATCCACAAGACTGATACTCCATTCATCCTGGTGCCACGAAAATGTACCATGACATGAAGAAAGATTATTGGTGGCGGGTATGAAGCGTGACGTCGTGGAGTATGTGAGTAAGTGCCTTACTTGCTTACAAGTGAAGGCAAAGCATCAAAAGCCGTATGGGAAGATCCAACCTTTGGATATACCGGAATGGAAGTGGGAGCACATCACCATGGACTTCATTACAAAGCTGCCGCGTACCCGAAGGGGTATGATGCCATATGGGTGATAGTTGATCGTCTGACGAAGAGCGCTCATTTTCTACCGATCCGCGAGACGTATTCATCTGAGAGGTTGGTTGATCTGTTCATCAAGGAAATTGTAGCTCGTCATGGTGTGCCGGTGTCTATTGTGTCTGATCGCGACACTCAGTTTACATATTAGCACGGCTTATCATCCCCAAACCGATGGTCAGTCAGAAAGAACCATTCAGACACTGGAAGATATGCTACGGGCATGTGTGATCGATTTTGGTGGAAGTTGGGATGACCACTTACCGTTAGCCGAATTCTCATACAATAACAGCTATCATGCCAGCATTGGTATGCCACCATATGAGATGCTATACGGTAGGAGATGCAGAACACCCGTTTGTTGGGGTGATATTGGTCAGAAGGAATTGGGGAGCGTCGAGGTAATCGAGGCTATGACAGAGAAGCTTGAAAAGATTAAAGCCTTCATGAAGGCAGCCAAAGATAGACAGAAGTCGTATGCTGATAAGCGACGTAGGCCAATTGAGTTCCAGTTGGGTGACCGGGTTATGTTGAAGGTCTCACCTTGGAAGGGTATTATCAGATTCAGAAAACGGGGCAAGTTGAGCCCAAGATATATAGGCCCTTTTCGAATCATTGCTCGAGTAGGGGAGGTGGCCTATAGATTGGAGTTGCCAGATGAGTTAAGTGGGATTCACCCGACATTCCATGTATCTCATCTGAGAAAGTGTATAGCTGATGAAGACATGATTGTTCCACTGGAGGACATTGAAATAGATGAAAGGCTCAATTATGTGGAGAAACCAGTGGAAATCATCGATCGTAAAGAAAAGAGGCTGCGAAATAAAGTGGTTCCTCTTGTGCGTGTACAGTGGAAGCACAGGAAGGGATCCGAGTCAACGTGGGAGACTGAGGAAGAAATGAGACAGCATTATCCACGTTTGTTCGACGAATAACAGGTTTCGGGGACGAAACCTATTTAAGGGGGGTGGACTTGTAACACCCGAATATTTATTATTTTGAAGCCGGTGAAGAAAGAAAAGAAAATAAAGTCCAAAAGTCAAGGGACCAAACTCGCCAACGAAAGAAAGTCAGGTGAGGGGGAGTATATAAGGGAGAGGGCAGCCCTTACCCTCTTTCCCCACACTCACAAATCAGCCAAAGAAAGGGGAGAAGAGAGAAAGAAGAGAAAAAGAGAAAAAGAGTGGTTCGAGTGATTCGGGTGGCCAAACTCGTTGTGTAGCAAGCCAAATCGAAGCCCTTAACGTTGTGCTCGTTTATGTGAGTTCTAGAACCCCACTTTTACTTTTTTCAAACGATTTTAGGGATGGAAAACATCTGAAATCGGGTTTTTGAGTATGTGTATGTTGACCCGTTTGTGTATGTGTATGTGTATGTATGATGCGTTTGTGGCTTGATTGTGAACTTGTGTGTGCTTGAATGGTGTCGTGGTATGCATCCCTAAGGTTTAGGATGGTCGATTTGGGCTTAAAATGGGTTTAGATGAGTTTGGAGGCCGAAAACCCTCGGCTGCAGTCGGGATGAACTGCATTCTGCATCAGTTAGGGCTAGGCGACCGACTGGAGGCCGAATGGAGGCCATACGGCCGATTAGGGTGCGATTGGGGTCCATTCGCACGATTGAAGGTCCATTTGCACGATTGAAAGGCCAGTCGCATGGAGGTCATGCGACTGAAGGTCCAGTCGCATAAGTGCTCTTCCGCATTAATCCCATTCGCATGAGGTCCATCCGCATTGTCCATTCGTACGACTGGATGTTCATTCGCCTAAATGTTCATCCGCTTGAGTTCAACCGCATGATGTTCAATCGCATGGAGGCCATGCGACTGAAGGGTATCCATACGCCCGAATAGGGCTGTTGTACCCGAGGAAGGTATAGATTGACTTCTGACTTTCTGGGGAAAGTGCAGATGTAAGTTTGGGAAAGTGCAGATGTAAGTTTTGACGTAAAGGTCCCCATAAGAGCATGTAAGATGACGCTTGAGGCTTAGAAAGCATGTTGGGCATGATGATGATGATGATGTTGCAAGTTTATGCACGTTATGTATGTATGGTGTTGCCCTGTATGATAATGATGACTGTGTGTGTTATGTTCCTTATTATGATGTATGTTTATCTTTCCCATAACTTTACGTGTTATGATAAGGAATGAACGAAGTATTATGTAACGTAAAGTGAAAGATAATGAAAGAGGAACACGATGTTGAATGCATGCATTAATGAACGAATGAAACGTCTTGCACGCATCGGATAACGGGTCCTTCTTTGTGATTGACCCTTAATGTAGAACCTCTACCGCTCACCCCTAGTACTGTGGCATACGTTTAGCTGTTCATTTATTGACTTCGGCCCATTAGCTAAGACTGATGGTTACTCCTAGTACCGTGGCATACGTTTAGCTGTTCATTTATTGACTTCGGCTCGGTAGCTACGACTAACCGGGGTGTAGCACATGGTATTGGTACGGATGATGTCCGATGCGCAAGTAAGGTCATAAAGAACGAATGAACGAATGAATGAATGAAGAAGATAATAATGATATTATCTATGTGTACGTACGATGTGTGATCATGTGAAAGTAACGAATGGTTTTATATGAAAGTAAAGTATGTTTTGTAATAAAACTAGAACTCACTCAGCAACGCTGACTTTTTATATGTTTTCCAGTTGGCAGGTAATGTTTGCTGAGGATGGCACACCCTGAAGCTACTCAGCTCTTTTGGGATGGCATTCTTTTGATTAATGTTTTTGCATTGTAATGCGAACAAGCTATTTTGTAATGAATGTTTATTAATTTGCAAAAGCGTTTACATGGAAATGAAAGATTGTTTTATTTTTCCGTTGCGATTTATGAAACACAAATGTAATTATACCTTTTATGTGCGATGAGAACCCAGCTGTAAGCGTCCCGGGAACGGGGCCTTACAGATTGTGTTTATCGATGATATCTTGATTTATTCCAAGAGTGAAAAGGAGCATGCCGGTCACATTCGAGAGGTGTTGGAGACGTTGAGAAGGGAAAAGTTGTATGCTAAATTCTCCATGTGCATATTCTGGTTGCGCGAGGTTCAATTCTTGGGTCACGTGGTGAATCCCGAGGGGGTTATGGTGGACCGGCAAAGGTGGAGGCAGTGATGCAATGGAAGTCTCTAAAGACTCCATCCCAGATTCGTAGTTTCTTGGGTTTGGTGGGCTGTTACAGAAGGTTATTCAATACTTCTCTAAGATCGCTTCTCCACTAACCAAGTTGACCCAGAAAGATGTAAAGTTTATATGGGTCAAGCTCAAGAGAATGCGTTTGAGGAGTTAAAGGCGAGATTGACTCAAGCTCCTGTTTTGTCGTTACCCGATGGAAGTGAAGATTTGGTGGTTTATTCAAATGCTTCCTACTCGGGGTTGGGATGTGTGTTGATGCAGAGAGGAAGGGTTATATCCTATGCATCCCGACAGTTAAAGATTCATGAGGTTAACTACCCTACTCATGACTTGGAGCTAGAAATTGTGGCCTTCGCATTGAAGATATGGAGGCAATACCTATACGGGACGAAGTGCACCATATTCACCGACCATAAGAGCTTGTAGTATTTCTTCGAGCAGAAGGACTTAAAAATGAGGCAAAGGAGATGCTTGGAGCTCATAAAGGACTATGATTGGGAGATCCATACCATCCAGGCAAAGCCACCATGGTGGCGGATGCCCTTAGCCGGAAGGAGAGACCCAAGCCGATTCGGGTGAAAGCTTACCAGTTGATCATGACCTCTGATGTGATGAAGCAAGTCAAGGAGTTTCAAGATGAGGTGTTGAAAGAAGATCATCTCAACTCTTAAAGGATGAGAGATCTAATTATGGATCTGGGTGAAAACACACTCGGTGTTAGAACCCGATTTGGACGGATGTGGATTCCTCGTTTTGGGGATCTACACGTGAAGATTATGGATGAAGCTCATAAGACTCGATACTCTATTCATCCCAGTGCTACAAAGATGTATCAATACATGAAGAAAGATTTTTGGTGGCCGGGTATGAAGCGTGATGTGATGGAGTATATGAGTAAATGCCTTACTTGTTTACAAGTGAAGGCCGAGCATCAAAAGCTGTATGGGAAGATCCAACCTTTGGATATACCGGAGTGGAAGTGGGAGCATATCACCACGGATTTTATTACGAAGCTGCCGCGTACTGCGCGAGGTTATGATGCCATATGGGTGATAGTTGATCGTCTGACGAAGAGTGTTCACTTCCTACCGATCTGTGAGACATATTCATCCGAGAGGTTGGCGGATCTGTTCATTAAAGAAATTATAACTCGTCATGGTGTGTCGGTGTCTATTGTGTCTGATCGTGACACCCGGTTTACATCTAAATTTTGAAAGAAATTACACGATGCTATGGGGATGAGGTTACATATTAGCACGACTTATCATCCCCAGACGGATGGTCAGTCGGAAAGGACGATTCAGACGCTGGAAGATATGCTTCGGGCATGCGTCATTGGTTTTGGAGGAAGTTGGGATGACCACTTACCATTAGTTGAGTTCTCATATAACAACAGTTATCATGCCAGTATTGGTATGCCTCCTTATGAGATGCTATATGGTAAGAGATGCAGAACACCCGTGTGTTAGGGTGATATCGGCCATAAAGAGTTAGGGAGCGTCCAGGTGGTCGAGGCTACGACTGAGAAGCTGGAAAGGATCAAGGCATTCATGAAGGCAGCCAAAGATAGACAGAAGTCATATGCTGATAAACGACGTAGACCGATTGAGTTCCAGGTGGGTGATAGAGTTATGTTAAAAGTCTCACCTTGGAAGGGTATCATTCGGTTTAGAAAGCGGGGCAAGTTGAGCTTGAGGTACATAGGGTCTTTTCGAATCATTGCTCAAGTAGGAGAGGTGGTCTATAGATTGGAGTTAATGGAGGAGTTAAGTGAAATCATCTGACATTCCATGTATCTCATATGAGAAAATGTTTAGCAGACGAGGATATGATTGTCCCACTAGAGGATATCGAGGTAGATGAATGGCTCAATTATGTGGAGCAACCAATGGCAATCATTTATCGTAAAGAGAAGAGGTTAAGGAATAAAGTGGATCCCCTTGTGCGCGTACAGTGGAAGCACAGAAAGGGATTAGAGTCTGTGTGGGGGATTGAAGAAGAGGTGAGACAACATTACCCACAATTATTTGAGGAACAACATGTTTTGGGGACGAAACCTATATAAGGGGGTGGACTTGTAACACCCAATTATTTCCTTTGAAGCCAAAGAAAGTAGAAAAAGAAAGAAAATAAATAAAAGAAGGTGAGGGACCAATCTTTCCAAAAAGGGGAAAAGTTTGGAAGAGTGGGTGTAAAGGGGATGGCAATCCATTCCCCTCTCCCACACCCCTTTCATTCGGCCAAGAGAGGAGAAGGGAAGAGAAAAGGGCAAAAGCTTCGAGTTTTTGAAGAATCAAAGTGCAAAAGTTGAGGTCAAGCGGGTTTGTGGGAATTCTACACGAAGAGGCTGCTAAGGTGAGTTTTAGGACCTCTCTTTTACACGATTTTGACTGAATTTGGGGTTGGAATGCATACCTAAACTATTTTTGGTTGTGTGGGTGTTGAACCGTTCGTATGTGTATGTGTATGTGTGTGTTTTGGATAGGGTTTGATTCCGGGCTATGTTGTGCTTGAATGATGTTATCGATGTGATTCTAAGGTTTAGGATGGTTGATTTAAGCTTAGAACAGGTTAGAGAGGGTTGGGGCCCGAAATCTGCAGTTCAGGTTCGAATAGACTGCAATTCTGCACCCAGCTAAGGCTCATGCGACTAGAAGTCCATGCTCCCGAATGGCAAGCGACTGGAGGCCATACAACCGAATGTCATACGACTGAAGTCCATGCGCCCGAAAGGCATACGACTGAAGGAAATACGGCCGAAGGTCATGCGACTGGAGGAAATGCGGCCGAAAGTCATGCGACTGGAGGAAATACGGCCAAAACTCATGCGAATGAAGGCCATACGCCTGAGGGTCATACGCATGGAAGTTATGCGACTGAAGGCTATGCGACTAAGAGTCTATACGCCTAAGTGATCTCATGCGCCTGGAAGGCCATGCGACTAAATTGGGTCCATACGCCCAAATAGGGCTCATGCACCCGAAAGAATTTAGTTTATTTTCTGATTTTTGGGGTAAAATGTTATGTAGGCTTTTACTTGAGAGGTTCCCCGAGGTTTGTGTAAGTTGACTTTTAAGGTCATATATGATATGATGGGCATGTATGATGATGTATGATTGATTCTTATGCATGATGGTATGTGTGATGTATGGTATGTATGTATGATGATACCCTGTATGGTGATGTTGTATGTTCATGTTTATGTTCCTTATTATGTATGATTATTTTTCCGTGGTTTTACGTTGAATGTTAATGAATAAAATGAAAAGTATTATGCAACGTAAAGTGGAAGATAATGAAAAGAGGAATGTAAAGAAAGAAAGAATACATACATTAATGAACGAAGGAAAGTAAAGAAAGTCTTGTAAGCACTGTATAGAGAAACACACTCAATGAAGAGTGTCAATTCAATGATGTGTGGGATAGCTACCCCAGAAGGATGCACACCGGGGTCCGTTTTTATGACCGACTATTTGGATGGAACCTTTTTCGCTTATCCCAGGTACTGTGGTCAGGCCACCGGGCGCAATGTATGGGGGTCTATAATAGACCTCGGCCCAGTACCCGCGTTATGCATGACGAAGGGGTAAAGTTCATGGTTTTGGTATAGAATGTAAAGAAGTAAAGATAATGTACAAATGAAAGTAATTTATGATTGTGAATAATAATGACGTACGATGAATGAATGAAAGTTAACAAACGAATGATGAAGATAATAATGTTATTATCTATGTGTACGTATGATGTGTGACCACATACAAAAGTAAAAAACGGTTTTAAATGAAAGTAAAGTATGTTTTATTATAAAACTAGAACTCACTCAGCAACGCTGACTTTTTATGCATTTTCCTGTTGATAGCTAAAGTTCCTAAGGATGGCACAGGGCGGCAACTTGGCTCTTTTGGATGGCATTCTTTTGTTTAATGTTTTTGCATTGTAATACAAACAAATGATATTGTGTAACGAATGTTATATTATTTTGCCAAAGCATTTATTTTAATGAAATGAAATATTTGTCTTAATGTTTTCGCTGCAATGTTTCTTTAAGTTAATTAAAATATATGTTTTATTTACGATGATCGACCAGCTATAAGCGTCTCGGGAACGGGGCCTTATAACTTATTGACTCTCAAAAAGCTACACAACAAGCTGATGAATATGATTCGGACGAGGAAGATGAATAGGATAGTGGTTAAGTAGTTTAGGTTTATGTTAATGAAATTTAATGTTGAAGTTAAATAATGTATTAGCATATTTAATTAGTTAACAATCGTAGTGGACTTCTTATATCATTTGTATGTGTATGTTATTTGTGTTATTGGGAAATCTATATTTATTTTTATATACAAGTTTATTCGGTTATTAAAAATGGAAATTAAAAAATAAAACAAAAAACAAAAAAGTACTATTAGCGGCGACAAGTGTCGCCGCTATTAATCCTTTTCCCGGAATTATTAACAAACACAAATAGCGACGACACAATCGCCGCTAATAAAATTAATAGCGGCGAATTATTAGCGGCGACTTATTAGTGACGACATGTCACCACTATTACTAATAGTGGTGACAAACCCCACTAATAGCGACGACTTATTAATGGCGACATGTCACCGCTATCACTAATAGTGGTGACAAACCCCACTAATAGCGGCGACATTTGTCTCCGCTATTAGGCTCCCTTCTTGTAGTGATTTATAACTTTTAGGGTTTTTTAATCATTTAAAATAATTAACTGGAACCTTCAACGGCCAGCCACTACAAAAATGACGTCTATTACTATTTAACAAACAGCTAAGACAAATGATATAATTTTAAATGTTTATACTTATATTACAGTATAAAATACCATACAAACTAACCGTGCAATTAAGTCTATATTTTTCCATTATATATTGGAATCTGGTTGGTTACGACGGTCAATGATTATAGATGAAAAATAGCGTGATGAGTCCATGATGATATTAATTTTTGGTAAAGATGTAACTGTCTATACAAGTAAAAAGTTTTTATTTACATCATTTATATTTATATTATTTTTAAGAAAGAAGTTAGCTACAAAGAGGGAAAATAGGGTAGGATCAAAGAGTAGTAGGCTCACTTTCTCCGCGTTTCCTTAGGCTCTGCTCATGGGGGATCTCTCTCTTTCTCACAGTTTCCATCAGTTGACACCATCTTTATATGCTTCTTTAGATCCTGTGTTTTACCCTTAAAACCCGATCACATGAAAGCCTAAAGATTGCCTTTAACAAATTTTTTATTTCCTATATTTACCTTAATATTTATTTCCACCTGCTTTTAATCCTAACGATTTTCTTGATAACACTAATTTAAACCCATTAACTAGAAAAAATAACCTTTTTCCTCCAAGAAATAGCTAATAATTACACTAATTGTTTTCAGAGCAAAAACTCACGCACCTATCTACTACTAAAAAACTATATCGATTCCTACTCTACACTTGTTAGGATTTGAACCTAGGTTTCCTCATAATTTCATTAACTACCTTTTGTTACCCTCCCCAAAAGGTTTCACACTTCTATTGAAAACCTTGAAACCCCTTTACTTGTCTTGCTAATTTATTTAGCAATAAATATTTCTACTTTCTTTTATTCTTTCAAACCCTAAAGAAACCCATTATTTATCATCTCTTGTTCAACAAGAATGATTTGAACTTTCTTTTTCTTGAAAACCCTAAACAAACCCATTAATTATCTTCATTTATTGACCAAGAAAGAGCACCAATAAACACACACACACATATTGAAAAAAACACAACAGTCGTAGGCTGACAGTACAGTGAACAGGCAGCTAGACTTTTGTAAGATTATTAGTCTCTTTTGTCTCTTGAATTTTAGGGAAAAAAATAGGATTCATGGTGACCAAAGATCACTCATCAACACACTTTTGTAACTTTCTTTTGGTTTTTATGGTCAACCTAAAGCATTTGAGGCCCTCCTGCGTTTTACAGTTCATCTTTTACTTCACACTGTTTCAATTTAAAAGATAAAGAACTAGAGCGAGAGGTGGTGTGTTGTGTGTGTGTGAGTGAGAGAGAGTGTAGAAAGAGAAAGAAGGGTTTGACCGAAGAGATCGAGGCCATCATCATATCTTTCTTTTGCTCCTAACTCCCAAGAAGAGTATAGAATTCAGGTTCAAATTTACTCACTTTTGTAAAATGGATTTTTGTTAAGTAATATGTAGTTAGAAACGATTTATTGTGGTTTTTGATAGCTCATTAGAATGTTAAACTGTTTTTGATTATTAGTTATACAACTTTCTTTGAATCTACGCCAAAGTTTAATCTTATATATAGTCATATGTATTTTTATAACCGTACGTGATTCATACACTAATTCACTCCAACTTTTATCTCTTTATGTATCTTATGTCAGGATTTTTAAAACTGGGATTTTAAAAATAGTTTTAAAAAATTCTTTGAACCGTCTTTGATGTTTGATAAAATTTATAGTATTTATAAAACAAATATGCATTTTTTTTATTTTAAGTGCAAAAAAGTCATCAATGATTGTTATCCCAAGAAGCATTACAAATGTAATCCCTCAAAACCCTCGTCTTGAAAGAACAACTCTCTTTACTTTCACGAGATCCAATCTTCAATTCTTAGCTTCTCTTCAATTCAACTTCCAAATCACCCTCTGCATATTTCTTAAAAATAGTCTTTTTCTCCTCATTTCCATAGTTTTTCCGTACATGAGTTAACTCAGCTCCTCAGTTCTAAATTATTTCAAAAGAAAAAAAAAACCAAGAAGATAAACCCATCAAGATCTACAGGTTATGTTAGGAGAGCACAAAGAATTTGGTGAAAATATACCAGATCTGGTGTCTCTAATCTTCTTGATTACAAGTGTTTAAATCAAGAATTCTTCATACAATAGTATATTCATCAACCTACTTATAGATAGTTTTGCTTCTTTTTACTAATTTTATTATGGTCAAATTACAATCTTTTTAAGATTTTGTCTGTTATGATCTAAGTTTGTCAATTGGTGTTGTTGCAGATAAATTTGATCAAGAAATCATACAAATGGCATCATCTTCAAATTCACCATGTGCAGCCTGCAAGTTCCTGAGGCGAAAATGCCAACCCGAATGTGTTTTCGCACCATACTTCCCACCAGACCAACCTCAAAAGTTCGCAAATGTCCACAAAGTGTTTGGAGCCAGCAATGTCACAAAGCTTCTGAACGAGCTCCATCCTCACCAACGCGAAGACGCAGTGAACTCACTCGCGTATGAGGCCGATATGCGCCTGCGCGACCCCGTTTACGGGTGTGTTGGAGTCATCTCTCTTCTCCAACACCAACTCAGGCAACTTCAGATGGATCTTACATATGCAAAATCTGAGCTTTCAAAGTACCAAAACCATAACTTAAGCACAACTGCAGCCCATGGGCTTATTACATCCCACCACCAAACCCTAGGAAACAACATGATATCTTGTTGTGGTGGGAGTGGAGTCTCTAGAGACCATTTGTACCACCACCATCCACCGTTGTTTGCCGCTAGGGATCCACAGGCATCGGTTATCAGAGGTTTTGATGTCAACAATGGCTATGATACCACCACCGCCGGTGTTCTTGCTATGAATATGTCTGCAGGTGGTATGATCAGCCAACACCCTCAGTTCCAGCAAACGCGAGCTGCCGGAACCGATGATCGGCCGACGACAATCGATCCTTCTTAGGGTTTCACTGGCAATAATCCATAATTATGTTATATGTTTGTGTTTTTGCTTTGATTATTGCTTCATTGTAATGATAATACAAATTATTGTATGCTATCAAATTCATAATCTTATTTATACCTGAAACTTTGTAATAATCCAATTTTGTTTTGCTTCTGTGATATTATTTCTTGATGTTATTGTTTCAAAACAATACCCATTTGATGCAAAATGGATGGAGATATGGAGTGATGAAAACTAGGTGAAATGATTACACCTATGGTCTACTTAGCTCCTTGTTTTTCAGAAATAGGATGGTCAAATTTATTGTTACTATTAAATTCTTTACCATCATATATTTATGATAAATATTAACAACCTACCCTTTTGTTTGTTTATTACATTTAAAACTTAGATTTGATTTTCGAAAAGGTTCACGTATTCTTAAATTTATATATAACAACTAGTATTAAGAATACCCGTGTTGTGACGCGAGGCGTAAAATCGTGTCAAGCGACCACCAACATCGAAAAAAATCAATGAAATTTCAACGAGACACAAAACATAAACTATCACCAATCATAAAATCTCAAAGGATTAACCATCATATCATCAGAAATATAATCAGAAACCAGAACAAAATTATACTTGAAAACCCTAAAGGGTTAACCAGAGTAAAAAGCAAATGACCACACTGTGAGAACCATCGTCGAAGAAGACTGCAACGAAGAGTGGAGACGTGGTAGAGGAGTGGAGCGGTGAAATGCAAACACATAAATGAGAGACGTGCAGGCTTTATAAACAAAGCAATGTATAACAACAGAAAAACAACATACAACAATAAATGAGCACAAAAAAATAAAACAATACAATACACGACACATAAGTGCATAACCAAATTGATAATTATAATATATATATAAAGTCATTATTAATGATTTTATATATGTTAAATCTTTAATGGGTTATTTAGCGGTTCTTCACTCTTAGAATGGTTTATGGCCCTAACGTCTTGAGCACAACTAAACAAACCCCCTTGAGTTATGACTAAATGACTTGAGCCCAACTAAAAACATAACAAAACAAACTCGCAAATGATCCGAGGGGAAGCACGTGGGAGATCAAGTTGATCTTGGGTTTTGCATGTAGAAGTGAGATGTGTTAACCAACATGGTATGTCAAGGTTATGTTCAAAGTGAAGCCACTACAAGAAAAGTGGGCTATGGCGACGACATTGGTCGTCGCGATAGGTGTGTTTACCGTCGTCATAGCCTATCGCGACGTCGTGTCGTCGACATAGCCCTAGTCGCCACAGCTCCGTCGTTATAGCCCATTTTATTATTGTCACCAAAGGTGTAGTCGCCACAAAGGTTTATCCCGACGACATGTCCTCGCCACAGAGTTGTCGGCAAAGAATTTCTCGCATTATATTTTAATTATAAAAAATAAATTTCTGGGCTATGACGACGACATGTCATCACCATAGGTCATTTATTATTTATAATTATTTAAATAAAAAATTAAAATAAAATAAATATGACCAACACTACGGCGACGACATGTCGTCACCATAGACCAACTCCTTTTGTTTTTAATATTTAATTTTTTTATTAACCTGATTTTTTTTATAATTTTCCAGGTTATAAAGACAAATTATATACTAAAACGAGAGCTAATTCATAAATACCTAGAAGAAAGTTGATACGATTTGAGTTATACAAACGAAACTACCAATGCAAACATCATTTAATTTTTATAAACCATACAAATTAACTATTTAATTATCATCGTCTTGATTATCTTCATCGTTATCAAGGTTAGATTTACTTCTTCCAAGTTCATTCATATGTTCATGTATTTCACGCACTTGTTGCCTAAGTGCATTAAGTTCCATTACATTCGTTAACCTCGTTCATTTTATACATTCGTCCTTTCGAGTCTGTTGTGACAACAAGGTCGCTCACCTCATTAACAATCATAACTATTTGCACGCTATCCGAGTCTGTTGCAACCATAGGGTTGCTCACCCCAATTGCCAATTTCAACGATAGCACGCTATCCGAGTCTGTTGCAACCATAGGGTCGCTCAACTCATGGCAACTTCACGATAGCTCACTATCCGAGTCTGTTGCAACCATAGGGTTGCTCACCCCAATTGCCAATTTCAACGATAGCACGCTACCCAAGTATGTTGCAACCATAGGGTTGCTCACCTCATGGCAACTTCACGATAGCACGCTGGTCGAGTCTGTTGCAACAACTGGGTTGCTCACCTCATATATGTGCTTGCAAGCCTTTCCTTCGTTCATATCGTCATTCAATAATGCATGCATTATGTTCCTCTTTCATTATCTTTCACTTTACGTTACATAATACTTCATTCATTCATTAACATGACGCGTAAAGCCATAAGAAAGATAAACATACATCATCATAAGGAACATATCATACAATCATGCATAAACATCAAACATCATCAATCACAACAGTTATGACTTCAAAAAGTCAACTTACATAGCCCCCGGGAACCTCCCAAGTCAAAGCCTACATTACACTTTTTTTCCAAAAATTGGAAAATATTCTAAGTCCTTAGGCGCATGGGCACTATGCAGGCGCATGGGCACTATGCAGGCGCATGGGCACTATGTAGGCGCATGGGGAACACTTAGGCGCAGGAGCAACTTTCAAGCGCATGGACACTATGCAGACGCATGAGTGCCTAGGTGCATAGGAATCCTGGACGTCTGGGCACTTAATCAATTCCAGCCAATTCTAGGCACATGGGTACTATTTAGGCGTATGGCCATTTTGCCGCATGGACACTTAGGCGCATGGGCCGCTTGGGCACATGGGCACTATTAGGGCGCATGGCTCTACACTTAGTCATCCAACTAATATTTCTAGGTGCATGGACTACTGTTCAGGTGCATGGTTTACACTTAAATATTTCTAAAGCAATTCCAGGCGCATGAGCCTTATTTAGGCGCATGAACCCCCTGTAAAACATGTTTCTAGGAGGTTTTCAAACCCAATCATCAACCCATCTGTTCTAAGCTTACCAGGGTTATTCTAAACATGAACAACCTATAAGCATCTAAGAATCATCATCCAACATGCATAATACATACGGGCATACATACACAAACATTGTAAAAATCATTTTAATATATTTTCAGCCACAGAGTTTAAAACAAGTAGAAATCAGGGTCTAGAACTCACCTGGTGCAACTTGGGTGTTTCTTCCTTCTAACCCGCTTCCAAAAAAGGTCAAACACCTAAAAATACACCAAAACACACACACAACCAAATAAGCACATAAGCATGTAATCGAGATAAAAGCCCAACATGAACACCTAAAACTTCAAATTCTTACCTTGAATTCAATTTCTCTTCTTCTTCTTCAACCGAGAGTTTTGCTCTCTTCTTTTCTTTCTCTCTCTAAAACCAAAGCGAAAAGTGATGTGAAAAGAGGGTGGGCGGCCATGCCCACCTTTACACCAACTTTTCAAAGATTTTGTCCTTTTGGACACTTTAAGTCCCTCCACTTGGGCTTTATTGCTTTTCCTTCTTTTATTCCTCGTTTCTTATCTTTCTTTGAAAAAGTCGGGTGTTACAGTAACCAAATAAATTAAGATATAAATTTTTCATTCAAGAATTATACAAACCAACTTGGTTTACCCAATAAACAATTAATCACATGTGAAATGATATCCTTTCAAGAAATAGAATGGTTTCTAAGAAAATTTAACATGTAAAAATTCACATTTCTCACAAGGAGCACTCACACTCCGTTATATATATATGGAACCATACATAAGATGAAATATAATTAATATGCTCTATTAACTAGTATGAACACGTGTGAAATCATATGCTTAAGTAATGGATAAAATCTCCATCTATTTTAGGTATTTACTTACATAAATCATTAGGTCTTTGATGGATTGTAACTAAGCTCGAGTTTTAGGTTAGGATTATCTGGGGGAAAAGTGACTAAATGCTAAAGACAACGATCTTGACTTATTGATTGACATAAAATAAAAGGAAAATAATAAAAGGGTTTCCTATACAATACTCAAACTAGAAAGGATATGCTAATTCGAGGACTCGTTTATAATCAGATTGTCAAAACTGTATTGTAGTATCAAAAACTGCACCTACTCCTTAACTCGATAATTTACGTAGCTATCCTTTTTTAAGGGTGGGTTGGGCTTGGAGCCTAAAAGCACCCAACGATTTGGATCTCAAATTCTTGGACTAGGTTTGGTTTTTGTTTTATTACTATTCGTGGTACCAATTACTCACAAGTTGGGCATCTTTCATATCATTTTTTCTTTCTCGATCATTGATCGGGTGGTGAAATTTCACTGTTTAACAGCTTTATTTCTATGGTTTACATATAAATTTATATAAAATAGAGTTACTTTTAGGATTATTTTGTAGTTTTAGGTTAAATATGATGAATTCAAATAAATTAGAAGAAAGGGGACAAGAATTGGAGCTCGAGAAGTAAAGATATGATAAACCGAAGTTCTTAGACAATGGTAACTTAAAACGAGCATAACTTGAGCTAGGAAAAGAGTTATGGGACCCACGACCTATCAACGGAAATGACTCGAAAAGTTACACATGAAAATCAACTTTGTGCAGGGGGTGGCACCACCGATGCCATTCTGGCGCCACTGATGCCATTCTGGCCCCACCGATGCCATTCTGGCCCCACCGATGCCATTCTGGCCCCACCGATGCCATTCTGGCCCCACCGATGCCATTCTGGCCCCACCGATGCCATTCTGGCTCCACCGACGCCATTACTGCCGGTAAATCCAAAACCTTCTGACTGACGCCTCCTTTGATGCCTAGCCTAACACAGTTGTCCAAATTTGTTGATATTTGACCTAATTTGACAGGTTTTAAAGGGGAATAAATCCTAGGATGAAGATAACATGTTTACACATCAATCTTGGGTGAAAACCAACCATCTTTGATCATTCTCAAGCTCCTCCATCATCAAGATCATCATTTCTATAAGATTCATATGATCAATTACAAGTGTGTGGAAGATTTAATGATGAGGCAAGGCTAGTTCGTTTGTGATTCACTTTAGGGGACAGGTTTGTGCAAGTTTCTATTTTTCTTAGTTGTAAACTGTATTTGGGATTGGATCTTGAACCATTTAAGTTCTTTTAGATTAAATTTGTGATTTGATTATTTAAACGGTTTGATTATATCTAAACCTAATATTGATCCTCTATGACTTTGGTTGTCTTTAATCATTGTGTGATTAAGTATTAGAATTAGGATTTCATTATTTAAATTGGTAATTATGTGAATAATATCCTTTAAACTCTAATCCATAATTATCACTTAAATCATATCATGTATAAGTCATCATTAATGACTTTTCATTAGGTTTCATTCGATAAAAATTAAAACTTTGCAAACTTGAATCCTGAGGTGGATTGCTTTTTCTTTAAATTGTTAAAAACCTAAACTTTTATTTTATTAATTTGATTCTTTCTCAATTCAATTAATCAAACAATTTCATTTTTAATGTTTAATAATTTTAAACAAATTGTTGCTAGCACTGTCCTGTGATTCCCTGTAGATTCGACACCATGCTTAATCTATATTATTAAGGGTGATTAGGTATTCTTTGATATATATTTTTGACCGACCGCACGACATCGATCAAAATGGTGTCATTTCATGGGAATCGTTGCACTTAGTGTTAGTAATAGTTATTTACCTTCTCAAAAAAAACTCTTAAAAAACAAAAAGATTTTATTTTTCTTAATTTTCATTTATTTATTCTTTTGCGTTCGAAATTACGTGTGTTATTTGCTTCTTATTTGCAGGTAGTTTATTTGCACGCTTTGTAGAATCTCAAGAATTTGGATATTATCATGGATTGGGACTAGGAGGATGTTCCATGTATGTGTTGCGGAAGCCTTTTTCATTGGGTTCAAGATTGTCTGATGTTTGAGAGAAAATATGGATATATAGAAAGAAGATGTTTTAAATACAGACGACAAATGGGATATGTGATGGCAAACTACGAATATGAAGAAACTCACTCGTATTAGCCACATTATGAATCACGTCTACCATCAAGCTACCAAGAAAAATATCATGCTGACATAGATTACAACTATGCCCAATAGTGGGATGTCAACCATTATGAACCCAAGATGTCATATTTATTAAGTTACCGAGAGGAGTATGATGATTACTATCCTGAATATCATCAAGTGTCATATGAGAAGCGTCAAGGTTTAATGAACTTTAACTATGATAAAATCTTGAACGTGTTAGTAGAAATGAAAAAAAGAAGAAAAAGAAAGAGATAAAGTAGTTGAGGCATTAGTTAAGCAGGTTGGCCAACTAGTTGAGGATATAGTTCAACTAAGACAAGAGCAATTTGACTTGGATAATAATACCATGATTGATGGTGATGTGGTTGAAGAGGTTACAGGACTTCAAGAGCGTGAACATGTATATTTAAAGTTGATAGAAGACATAACACCTTTAGAGGAGCCAAAGCCTGTAATAATCCAAGTTTATCTTGTTCCTTCTCCCGTGCTTATTATTCCAACCAAAAAAATTAGAGAAGATGGTTTGAGGACAGAGAAAAAGAAGGTGGCATTACAAGACATTGGACAAATCATTATATATTGGCTTGCAACAAATATTCAATAGGCTTTTCGATAACTGGGAAGCAACTATGGAACTGGCATGTCAACTACCGAGCATTTGTAGGGAATTCGGTAGGTAAATGTGCACTTAAACCACCATAACAAATATCAGGTACTAAACCACCATAACAAATATCAGGTACGGTCTGGCTGAAGACCTAAAACTTAGCGCTATATGGGAGGCAACCTAAGGTATTTGTTTTTTTAGTTTTTTTTGTTTATTTATGATTTTATTTCATTTTATTTTAAGAACTTTGTGTATGTATTCACTAGAAACCCTCACGAGACTACACTCGTCCACCCGGCTCTATCCGATGGTTTAAAAGGCTTGTTGCATATGCTAAATGCAACCGTGATTCCTACAAAATGAGTTTAGGACTTTTATCCTTAAATTGATTTTTTTATATTTATTTAAAAAGTTAACTATTTTAATCAAATTCCACTTAAAAGTTGCATTGAGGACAATGCAATGCTTTAAGTGTGTGGAAGTGAATGCATTATTGATTTAAATGTGAGGTGCAAATCATGAAGTGACAACTTCGGTTCTACACGAGGTTAGTATGTTTTGAAGATTAGTGAACGAGATGTTGAAGATCACTAGTACAATTGAAGATCTCGCCATAAAGATATAGCAGGTGCATGTATTTCCCTTATTAATTATTAAAAATAATTAATTAAAAATAATTAATTGGTAATTAGTTTTAATTTTCTGTTATTGATGGTGAGTCCCCGACTGGTTGTCATTGATTTATGAATGTGATAAGATTGGGTTTGATCTTAAAATTCTCTTGTTTTCATACTAATAGTAACACTTAGTTAGTACATTAGGGACAATGTACATCTTAAGTGTGGGGATGAGGGGAGTTATGGAGAATTAAGAAAAAAAAAATTACATCCTTTCAAGCTTTAATTTTTGCTAAAGTTTTCTAGTAGAGTTTAGTGTGTTTATGAAATCAAAATTTTCAATGTAAGTCACATGTTGTTTATTAAAAGATTGGTATAGATCATAGGTCATGGTCAGATTCTTTAAGTTGTGGGATAAAGTTTTTCTAGCGGGTTGTTTTTTAAAAGGTGAAGGATACCTGGTTAGGGTTAACAAAATTTTGATACAATAAACTCATGTGCACATTGGTATCCTAACTTCCTACTTGGTGAGATTTTGAGCCTATTACTTAAAACAATCATATATATTCATTTGTTGAAGGTAGGCCATATACCACTATTGTTGAAGAACTTGTATTGTTTGATGCATACCAAGACCATAAGCAAGATGTTTGCACACAAATGAAAAAGGTAATTTAGGAACCCATTTAATTGTTATCATTTGTTATTGTTATCCATCCTAACCTTAGTAGCCATGTCGAACCTTAAACCATTCTTTTGTTAAAACCGATAAATAAAGCCCAAGTTGTTAGTTGATAACCGATCTTTTAGCCGTGAAAAAAAAAGAAAAAGGAAATTAAAAAAGAAAAAATGAAAATAATGAAAAAAGAGAAGTTGGAGAAAAAGCATTGTTCAAAAAGGATTAAAGTGAGTAGCTTTGGGATACATGTTGATAAGGATGGTTTAATGATTTGCTTTACATCTTGGATGCGGTAGTCACTTTTAAAAAGCCAAAAAAAATTCCTACCCGTACCTATGCCCAAAAACCCGTAAGTTCTTTAGATGTGTGCAAAATCTATGCAAGTTGTGGATGTGTGATTGCTATACAAGCTTATGTCAACAAGATGGTATATTGGTTATTGAGTGATTACACTAGCACATATTTTACTAGTCCAGATATAAATTGAAAATAATGAATTATTGTGAGATGGTATATTGGTTATTGAGTGATGTATATTTTCAATGATGGTTTTGTAAATTACAATTGAGCTTTGCTTGAGTACAAGTAAAAGATAAGTGTGGGGATTGTGATCAGGTGGTGAAAGTTCAATGTTTAATGGCTTTATTTCCATGGTTTACATGTTAATTTATGTGAAATAGAGTTACTTTTGGGATTATTTCATGGTTTTAGGATAAACATGAAGAATTCAAATAAATTGGAATAAACTAGACAAGAATTGAAGCTCGAAAAGTAAAGATATGATAAACCAAAGTTCTTAGGCAATGGTAAATTAAAATGGCCATAACTTGAGCTAGGAAAAGAGTTACGGGACCCATGACCTATCAACGGAAAGCTCTCGAAAAGTTACACATGAAAATTAAATTTGTGAAGGGGTTGGCGCCACCGAAACCATTCTGACGAACCGACGCCATTGGTGTTAGTAAATCCAAAACCTTCTGACGCCTCCTATGACGCCTAGCCTGACGTTGGTGTCCAAATTTGTTAAGGTTTGACCTAATTTGAAGTGTTTTAAAGGGGAATAAACCCTAGGACGAAAATAACATGTTTACACATCAATCTTGGGTGAAAATTAACCATCTTTGATCATTCTCAGGCTCCTCCATCATCAAGATCATTAATTCTATAAGATTCACATGATCAATTATAATTGTGTGAAAGATTCAATGATGAGACGAGGCTAGTTCGCTTTTCATTCACTTTGGGGGACGGGTTTGTGCAAGTTTCTATTTTTCTTAGTTGTAACCTATATTTGGGATTGGATCTTGAACCATTTAAGTTCTTTTAGATTAAATTTATGATTTGATTGTTTAAATGGTTTGATTATGTTTAAACCAAATATTGGTCCTCTATGACTTTGATTGTCTTTAATTATTGTGTGATTAAATATTAAAATTAGGGTTTTATTATTTAAATTTATAATTATGTGAATAAGGTCCTTTAAACTCTAATCCATGATTATCACTTAAATCATATCATGTATAAGTCACCATTAATGACTTTTCACTCGGTTTCATTCAAGAAAAATTAGAACTTTGCCAAACCTGAATCCTGAAGTGGATTGCTTTTTCTTGAAGATGGTTAAAAACCTAAACTTTTATTTTCTTAGTTTGATTCTTTCTCAATTCAATTAATCAACCAAGTTCCTTTTTAATGTTTAATAGTTTTAAATTAATCATTGCTAGTATTGTCCTGTGATTCCCTGTAGATTCGACACCCTGTTTACTCTTTACTATTAATGGTGATTAGATACTTTTTTATATATATTTTTGAACGACCACATGACATCGATCAATCATATATTTTGAAATACCACAAAATGACAAAACTAGTTTTCTTCTTTCTTTTTTTCTCTTTTTTTCCTTTTTTTAAATAAACCAAAACATGTATTTAACAAAAACCTATTTTGTTGAAGCCTTTTCGGTTTAGTGACGTCATTGTTCGGGTGATTAAAAATAAAAACGTAATCGACATTGCTAACTAGGGATAATGTTTGGGTAAGGATATTTGAAAATGGTAAAGGCTTGAATGTTAGGTTTTTCTAATTGCCTACATCTTTTTTATGCAAGGAAGACTTATAAGATATTAAAATACATACCCAAAACAAGTTCTAATTAACAAACAACATAAATCACGCTCAATATATCCGTAATGTAAGCAAAGATGCTTGAATGCAAAGTTTGTTTAAGGTTTATAAATAAACTCACATAACGGATATAATTTGGTATAAGTGTTTAATTTTATATGTTTGAATATTTTCACAAACTCGTTCTACTTTTTAAGATATCACAAAAATATTTTTCAGGTTATTTGGATTTGATTTATTTGCTTATTTATTTCTCGATTTAAACTATATTTATATTTTGTTTTATCAAAAATTATTTCAAGTTTCTGGTGTTGTTGCCACAAACATTAAAATTAAAGTGATTTTTTGCAAACGCTTTAATTTTAACTTGGACCAATTTATAAGCAAAGTATCAAGCATGTATATCCTTCCCCACACTTAAACTTCACATTGCCTTCAATATGATTAACAATAAATATTAAGTAGAGAAAGCAAACGAAAACTCCCCTAAAATGATGAGTCAAATATGTGTGATTATTTTTCTACAACCACCTTGAATGAGCTCAAAAGAAAACATTGGAATTAATCTAAAACATCACCAAATTATTTAAATCATAAAATTAAAGTCCTAAGCACACATTACAAAAAATAGATTGAAAGTAACATAGAGCCATGTTTTAGTTACGGGTCTGTAGC
>CM046456.1:64559629-64794629 GCA_025506515.1 Flaveria trinervia | reverse complement strand
TGATTCCCTGTGATTCCCTGTGGATTCGACACCCTGCTTACCTTTACTATTAAGGGTGATTAGGTACTCTTTAATATATATATTTTGACCGACCACACGACATCGATCAAAATGGGGCGTTGCAGGGGAATCGTTGTGCTTAGTGTTAGTAATAGTTGTATCTTTTCTTAAATAATATAAAAAAACTAAAAAGAATTTATTTTCTTGTTTTTAGTATAATTTTTCTTTTTGTCGTTCGGATTACACGTGGTATTTGCTTTTTGTTTGCAGGCTTAGTATAATCTCAAGAATTTTAATAGTGCCATGGATTACGATTGGGATAATGATCCATGTATGTGTTGCGGAAGCCTTTATCATTGGGTTCAAGATTGTCCATTGTTCGAGAGTAAATATGGAAACATAGAAAGAAGATGTTCTGAATACAGGCGACAAATGGGATATGTGAGGGCAAACTATGAATATGAAGAAACCCACTCATATTATCCATACTATGAACCACCTCCACCATCAAATTATCAAAAATATTATCATGCAGACATAAAATACAAATATACCCAACAGTGGGATGGAAACCACTATGAACCCAAGATATTACATTTATCAAGTTATCGAAAGGAGTATGATAACTACTATCCTAAATATCCTCAGTTGGCATACGAGGAACCTCAAGATTCAATGAACTCTGAGATATTGAACATGCTGGTAGAAATGAAAAAAGAAGACAAAGAAAGAGATAAAGTACTTGAGGTATTGTTAAGCAGGTTGTTAGGTCTAGTTTCAGTAGATCTAGTTCATTATGTATAGGCTTAGTACTTGAATTAATATCTGTAATGAATATTTGTAATTCATTATTAGGTATGCATTACATATATAGGTTAACCCTTTTCATGTGTGTTGATTTATGTATGGTTGCAGGTACAAACATTATACTCGATCAACTTATGAAATTGACCAAGTGTAAGAAACATCTACGGGTGAACATTTTGTTCTTCCGTAGATATATTCTTACAAGTAACTATTCATCCGAAGATCTTCTGTGGATGAACAAACAGAAGTGAAGAACAAGATTGCTTCGAAAGAACAAGATTGCTTCGGAAGAACAAGACTTCTGCGGAAAAACAATTCTTCTGCGGAAGAACAAACTCCTATGGAAGACACTATTCCTACGAAGTCCAAACACTTGTATAATGCAAGTGTTACAAGTCAACAAGGCAGTTATGCGAATCCCAAGAAATCCGATGATTCCTTAACTGACACAAATCAAATCCCAAGAGATCCAGTGCTTCCTATAACAGAAACTTCATTGTCTATATATATGGATCCTAGGTTTCGATTCAAAAGAGGTTGTTTTAGACGATTGATGAGTGACAACAGCAACAACATTATAACAATCACTTCAAAGTCCATCAATCAAACCCTAGCAGTCGTCACATCATAACATACTTTGATATCGTTCATTCATCATATTTGTAATCATTAACATGTTTTAATAAAATACATATTAATCATTAATTGTGTTTTGCTACATGTGTTTCTGAACATTTATTGATATTTAAAGTTATTGCAAAACAACTAAACCAAATCAACGTTGATTCCGCAAACGTTGACTTGTCAATCGACCGTCATTGATAATTCCTGTTCGCGATCCTTGGATTCACATAGGTTGGCCAACTAGTTGAGGATATGGCTCAACTAAGACATGGACAATTTGAGTGGATAATAATACCGTGAGTGATGGTGATATGGTTGAAGAGGTTACAGGAATTCAAGAGCATGAATATGTATGTTTAAATTTGATAGAAGGAATAACACCTCCAGAGGAGCCAAAACCTAAGGTAATCCAAGTTTGTCCCGGTCCTTCCCAGTGCTAATCATTCCAACCAAAAAAGTTGGAGAAGAGGATTTGAGGACAAAGAAAAAGAAGGTGACATTACAAGACATTGAACAAATCAAAGTGGCTCCGCGACAAATATTCAATAGACTTGCCAATTATTGAAAAGCAACTACAGAACTGGCATGTCAACTACCGAGCCTTTCTTGGGAATTCCGTAGGCAAATGTGCAATTAAACTATCATAACAAATATCAGGTACGGCCTGGCTGAAGACCTAAAACTTAGCGCTACTTGGGAGGCAACCCAAGGTATTTTGTGTTTTTTTATTTATGATTTTATTTTATTTCATATTAAGAACTTTATGGGTATGTTCACTAGAAACCCTCATGAGACTACACTCGTCCACCCGGCTCTATCGGATGGTTTAAATTGTTGCATATGCTAAATGCAACTGTGATTCCTACGAAAGTGAGTTTAGGACTTTTTATCATTAAATTGATTTTTTTATTTAAAAAGTTAAATATTTTTAAACAAAATTCCACTTAAAAGTTGCATTGAGGACAATGCAATGCTTTAAGTGTGGGAAAGTGGATGCATTCTTGATTTAAGTGTGAGTTGCAAATCATGAAGTGAGAACTTCGGTTCTACACGGGCTTAGTATGTTTTGTAGATTAGTGGACGAGATGTTGAAGATCAATACTATAGTTGAAGATCTTGCCATAAAGATATAATCAGGTGCATTTGTTTCCCTTATTAATTGTTAAAAATAGTTAATTTGTAGTTAGTTTTAATTTTTGGTAATTGATGGTGAGTCCCCGATTGATTGTAAATGATTTGTGAATGTGATAAGATTGGGTTTGATTTTAAATTTATTTTGTTTTCACACTAATAGTAGCACTTAGTTAGTACATTGGGGGCAATGTACATCTTAAGTGTGGGGATGAGAGGAGTTATGGAGAAAAAAAATTAACATCTTGTCAAGCTAAAAATTTTGCAAAAGTTGTCTAGTAAGGTTTAGTGTGTTTATGAAATCAGAATTTTCAATATAAGTCACTTGTTGCTTATTAAAATATTGATATAGATCGTAGGTCATGGTCATATTCTTTAAGTTTCGGGAAAAGTTTTCTAGCAGGTTTTTTTAGAAATGTGATGGATATCTGGTTATGGTTAACAAGTTTTGATATAATAAACTCATGTGCATATCGGTAGCCTAAATTCTCACTTGGTGAGATCTTGAACCTATTACTTAAAAAACAATCATATATATTCATTTGTTGAGGGTAGGGCGTATACTACTTTTGTTACAAAACTTGTATTGTTTGATGCATATCAAGACTATAAGGAAGGTGTTGTACATAAATAAAAAAGGCCATTTAGGAACCCATTTACATGTTATTATTGTTATTGTTATCCATCCTAACCTTTAGTAGCCATGTTGAGCTGTAAGCCATTTGTTTGTTAAAACCGACATATAAAGGCCAAGTTGTTAGTTGAGAACCGATCGTTAAGCCGTTCAAAGTAAAAGAGCATTCGAAGTCAAGCTTATATTATGAAAAAAATGAAAAACAATGGAAAAAAAGAGAAAAAAAGTAGTGGTTCAAAAGGATCAAAGTGACTTAGCTCCGAGAGTCATGATAATAAGGATGGTCTAACAGTTTGGTTTATATTTTTGTTCTTGTTAGCCACTTTAAGAGCCAAAAATTTACTACCCGTACCTAAGCCCAAAAACCCGTAAGTCCTTTAGATGTGTGCAAAAATCTATGCCAATGGTGGAGGTGTGATTGCTATACAAGCTTATGTGGACAAAATGGTATATTGGTTATTGAGTGGTTACACTAGTACATATTTTACTAGTCCGAATATAAACCGAGAAGAGTGAATTATTGTGAGGGGTGTGCACATGAGACTAAAAATCAAAATCATGTTAATCTTAGTTGGGTGATGTCTTATTTTGCCTATAATTGACTTGCTAGAATGTAAATCTATTGAACGATGCAAATCTTATATATAAGGGTATGACCTTGGACCTTATTGATTCTTAATAAGTGACTAGTGATGTATATTTTTAATGATGGTTATAAAAACTAAACTGAGCTTTGCTTGAGGACAAGCAAAAGGTAAGTGTGGGGATTGTGATCGGGTAGTGATAGTTCAATGTTTAACGGTTTTATTTTCATGGTTTACATGTAAATTTATAAGAAATAGAGTTACTTTGGGATTATTTTATGGTTGAAGGTTAAACATGAAGAATAAGAAGAAATTGGAAGAAACAGGACAAGAATTGGAGCTCGAGAAGTAAAGATATGATAAACCGAAGTTGCACGACAACGGTATCTTAAAACTGGCATAACTTGAGCTAGGAAAAGAGTTACGGGACCCACGACCTATCAACGAAAAGGTATCGAAAAGTTACACATGAAAATAAAGGTTTAACAGGGAGGTGGCGCCACCGACGCCTCCATAGGCGCCACCAACGCCGGGGTCTGGGATTTTGTTGAGATTTGACCTAAATTGAAAGGATTTAAAAGGGAAAAAACCCTAATTCGAATTACAACTTATACACAGCAATTTTGGGACAAAAATTAGCAATCTTTGATCATTCTCAAGCTACTCCCTCATCAAGATCATCAATTTTACAAGATTCACATGATCAATTACAATTGTGTGGAAGATTCGACGATGAGGCAAGGCTAGGTCATTCGTGATTCACTTCGGGGGACGGGTTTGTGCAAGCTTCTATTTTTCTTAGTTGTGGCCTAGATTGGGATTGGATATTGAACCATTTAAGTTCTTTTGGATTCAATTATGATTTTCATTGTTTAAACAGTTTGATTATGTTTAAACCTAATGTTGATATTCTATGACTTTGGTTGTCTTTAATCATCGTATGATTGAAAATTAAAATTAGGGTTTCATTATTCAAATTGGTAATTGTGTGAGTAAGGTCCTTTAAACTCTAATCCATGATTATCACTTAAATCATATCATGTATAAGTCACCATTAATGACTTCTCATTAGGTTTCATTCAAGAAAAATTATAACTTTGCCAAACATGAATCCTGAAGTGGGTTGCTTTTTCTCCAAGATTGTTAAAAACTTAAACTTTTATTTTGTTAATTTGATTCTTTCTCAATTCAATTAATCAAGCAATTTTATTTTTAATGTTTAATAGTTTTAAATTAATCGTTGCTAGCACTTTCTTGTGATTCCCTGTGGATTCGACACCCTGGTTGCCCTTTACTATTAAGGGTGATTAGGTACTCTTTAAATATATTTTTTACCGACCACACGACATCGATCAACTTCTTAATTCTTTCATCTAAGAATGGTCTAATGCATATCCATCAAATGACTCATGCATGATTACTTAACCAAGCTTTTACTTGCTTTTGCATCATGCGTTGACATACACAACAAAGTTGATCATTAAAAAAATACCATATCATATTATAAATGAACTTGTTGCCAACTAAAACGACCCTTCCTCTTTTCAAAATGGAATAAAACCCTTGACGAATAGATGAAATTTACTTGCGACCTCTCATCAAATAATTAATTTCTTTCTTTTAATGGATTAGAAATGCTCATAAAAACGGGTATGGACCCGCCTTGACGGGTACCACCCAAAATCGGGTCTGGTTCCGACTCGGGGGTACCATACGCGGCCCTTACCCATATTCAACCACCAGTTCCTATTTGGTCTTATGTTCCTCGAGCACTCGGATTCGACCTTACCTGAGTATGTACCCAGACCTGACCTGGTTTGGGTACTACCCGATTTCGATCGGTAAAACCCATTTTTTGATTTTGAACATTGGCTAACGGCTATATAGCCATTTTAATCTTTTTTGGCCAAATACTTCCCATCCCCCCCCCCCCCCCGGTTGAGTATAAATAGATGTTTGATTGTTTGGTTGATCACAGCACTTCAAAACACTAACTCGAACGAATAAAAAAGCTCTTGTTATAATCTCATTCTATAATTACATCTCTTGTTTTACTCTCTCTAGTAATTGTTACGAAGGCCACACACTCATCTGGTGCTAAAGGCTCTTCCTCCGCCCTAAAAGTCGTTTTGATTATCCTGTATAATAAGAACCGTAAAATTTGATGTAATTGGATTTTATGAAAATGAGTGACGATTCTCAAAACGCCCGTGTGTTGTGCCACTTTGAACAAAGCATTATTAAAAAGTTCCAAAGTGATAGAAACAGACTTCGGATTTCGAACAAACCGAATTGAGTAATGATGGTGAAATATTTGCTTATCTAGTGTTTTATTTCTTTGTAAAATTAAAATAAATTAAATACAATTTCTGACTTCAAAACTAAATTAGATGTACAACTTGTAACTTAAAATAGAAATCAAAATTACAATTTTAACTTAAAAATAAAATTTACAATTTCTAGCTTGAAATAGGAATTTTAATTACAATTTGTAACTTTAAATTTAAATTAAATGTTTGATTGTTGGAAAAAAAAAAAGTTGAAAGATAGAGTGTAATATTTTGAAACTTATTTAGTTGTATTTATAGTACAAAAATAACATAATGATTGAATTTATATCTGTGGCCAATGGTTAAATTATCTGTTGTCAAACATTCATAAACATATATAAACAAACATATATTTAGTTTTACCCTGTTTTTTACCCTATCTTACCCTAAACAGGTTCACTGGGTAGGATATAGAATTATCCTTACCTGGCTTTGGGTATGCCCAAAATCCAAAAAATTCATCTTAAATGGATGATGCCGACAATGGCTGAAGTTACGATCCATATGAATATGATCCAACTTCTTTTGATTTGGGCTTTTTGTTCCAACTTCTTCCAGGAATCAAATTGGCTCTCGAAATGGATAAAGGCCCAATTATATTCTCAACAATAAATTAATATATATCAAATTATTATTAACGTATTGGTCCAAATCAAAGCATACACACATCAATCAAGTTGGATAACACACGATATATTAGACTCGTCGTCTCATCATTCTTAATAATTTCGAATTATAGACTAACTTTTTCTCATAAATTATAATTTTGCTAAGTTCTAGGAAAAATAGATTGTATATATGTAATGAAGATGAATAAGTTGATGTTATGAAACATAGTTTAATGCTATTTTGGAAATGAATGCCTTTCGGATTCACACAAAATAAACAAGTGAACGACTAGAAGCACAACGATTTACAATCTTTGATCTATCATAACGTGACTATATTTCTCTTTTGCCTATGAGAAGCTCATGAGTTTATTTACGTTTGAGAGGAGGTTTTTGAGGAGGTGACCCCGCAAATAATTATTTAACTCTAGGTTATTTCTCTTAGTCATACTCAATACAATTAAAATGCTTGGTGGCATTTGACCACCTCATAAATTACCGAGATCGACTCGGTAAAAGTTTAAACATAAACCAAATACAAGTTTACGTTGATGCTTATTTAATGAAAAGTTTAAGTTGTAGCTTCATACACCAAGAGGCTCTATAAATAAAAACATTTGGTATAATATAATAAATTATATAACTACATGATAAATATTATATGTAATTTTCATATTTCATAAGTTCATCTAATATCTTATAGTGATAAATATAAATAAAATAGTTATACATAAATATAAAAATAAGTAAATAATAAAATAACACCACCAATTCGAAGTTGTTATACTCCAACCCCACAATTGAATATGAACAAATGTATACCATGGTTAATTAATTTTACTGGCAAAACATGCCCTTTGTCTCTTTTGTTGACTTGTGATCATCTAATTAATGACGGGTCCGTCTCATATGATATGCATGCCGATGGATTATAATAAATTTTGACAGGTTTTTATGTATTTTTATAGTAAAAGAATTGCATTATTCAATTGCTCTCATTAAGTTCAAAAAAGATTGAGTTAAGTTAGTTTAGCTCACTTAAGTTTAACAAAAAATAATCATTTTTTATAAAATATTGAAAACATAAATTTATATTTAAAAGTTTTTATCATAATTTGTTTCAATTTCAGTACAAAGTTTTATTAGCTATTCAACTTGAATCCAGAATAATAAAACTTTTGGACCGAAGATGAAACGGTTTATAAAGTTTTTAGAGCTAAATTGATGATTTTAATATTTTAAAAAAATTTATTACTTTGATCAAACGTTAAAATTACAAAATTAAAACTAACTCAAAAGATTTAAATATAATGTTACATTCTCTATAAGTTAAACAAAGAAGCGAGTATTTAATTCTATTTTCCACCGTATATTTTAATAAATATATAACTATTTCATTCACTTGTAAGAGCCTTTGCTTTTTAAATGAAAGGTTTTAAAAACCCAAACATAGTTTGGTGTAATTTAGGAGTAAGATAGTTTATTGCTTTAAAAATTAAAGTTTGAAACACTTATGTCCATAAAATCATAGGACGCAATGGGTATAGATTAAATTCATAAATATTTATTACTAGAGAAAGCAAATTTAGTGTCATATCTTATATGGTGCAAGGGATAGATATTTTTTTTGAACGACAAATTTATTATAGAAATTACCACTAGCAGATGCTAAGAGTAACAATAACGATTACAAAGGAAAGTTAGTAAATGAAAAGTTATACCATAAATGCTATACAAGTTCTACTAGCAATCTGTTATGTTTTAACCATGAAAAACAAAGATATTTTACTTCATCCACCATCACTAACGCTGATAAAGGCTTGGAGTTGAAAATAAGCTCATTCGTCGACTTCCAGATGCCCTAAAACGTAGCCATAAACACCACATACATAGCCTTTTTCTGTTTTAAATTATATCCATATTGAAAAGGGCTTGCAACATGCTCCTGATCAAATCCCTTTCTACTTCCGAGATGCGACACCATATAAAATTTGGTTCCAAATCGAAGTTGTATACGGGCAATGGATCAAAACATGGTCAGTTGTCTTGTTCTCTCTAAAACATAGTGAGCATTCAGTGGAATAAAGATTAACCCATATAGTTAATAGTACCAATTTGGATGGAATTTTATCAATTCGAGCTCTCCAAGCAAACATTCACTTTCAACAAGCCCATGGCAACCATATATGATGATTAAAGTCTGAAGGGACCCGATTAAGCTCTAAAATCGAACGAAGAGACTTAACTGAGAAAACCCCCAAATCATCCCCTAATCAAAACCATTTGTAATTTTTGTTTGAAATATTTAAATCTTCTGAATCAAGATTTTGCAGTTGCAAGGGAAAGATATTCCATAGTTCATAAATACGTTGAGAAAAAGTTATATTTTAGTCTCTAACATTTATTGGTTTGAGGAAAAGCCCCATGCTCATATCTCGAGGGTAGTTATTGTAGCAAGTGCCGTTCAAAAGAAAATATTTACTGTAGCAAGTAGAAAAGATGGGGAGAAACATATGAAATACCTTTGAGCCATTGATTTAATTCATCTTTAGATAAACAAAACATTGATGACAAATTTGTAAATAGCATGGACTCAAGAAAATAGGCTAATTAGTGAACTGAGGATTATTTTTGTCAAATTGCTCTTCATACCGCCAGTGAAAATAAATTTTAACCATGAAAATCAAGGCTGTTATAAAAACTAATAACCCTTGTGAAAATGAAAAAAAAAATAGTTAGGTAATTTTAAAAGCCTTTTTAGTATAGAAGTAGTGAGGAGTAGGGAAGGCAATTACCTATCTCAAAGAAAATGATGCCTAAGATAAAATAGTGCCTTGAATTAATTGCTAAATATGAGTTCTATAACAGTGTAACCGTGTAAGATTCCTTTCGAACAAAATTATGTTATAATAACTTTTATGTTAAAAGGATGAAACTACTTTAAAATTATAATAGGCTCAAAACTTGGATAATTAATCTACTTGCCACATACCTGCCTAAATATTTCATACTTTATATAGTTTTCAAGTCGGTACATGCATAGTCCTTCGAATTCACATGTAGATCTTGCATTAACAGTATCAACTTGTTTCATACTGTGTATAGTTTTCAAGTCAGTTCATGCACAGTCCGTCAAATGCGCACTTAAATCTTGCGTTAGCAGTTTTAAAATGTTCAAAAAATCACTTGGTAGGGGAATGTGTTTAACCATCCGTAGATCGGTTAATGGGTATTGTATATATAGGAATATATTTGGTTTCTAGATAAGAAAGAAACAAGTGACAATGTCTAGATCCTTTGCTGAAACGGAATACATGTGTGTTGTATTTATGGATTTGAACAATTTAATGGAACTAAAGTTATTTGTTTTGTTGTTAGTGGAAATTCATTGCGACAATAATGGGACAACATCAATTGCTGCTAAATTTCGAGATTGTCTTTTTTGCATTAAGAGAAAAAATAGCAGTTGTTTATGAAATTTACTCATTAAAAGCTTCATCAACCATTAAGAGGTGACTTTTCCTTATAACAAACACACTCTATCTTTTTTATTAAGATGTAGCATTATAAAAAATCATTAAAATGCTGCCAAACAATATAAACTAAGCGTTGTTAGGTTGAAGATTGATACTAAGTTCGGTCGTCGATGCTCGTGAAACAAAGCAAAGACCCATTTCATTTATAGTTAATCTAAATTTTGTTTTTTAAAGTTTGAGAAAAGTAATTGTTTTTAAAATAAAATTGTTACAAAAATCAATTTACCTCAAATAGTTGTATAAGTTGTTTTAAGTTGAATCCAAGAGCATTATTATTTTGGATTTAAGTTAAAACAACTATTAAAATTTTTGGACTAAAAATAAAATAAATTATGAAACTTTTAGACGTAAAATGATGTTTATAATTTTTTAAAAGAAAATTGTTTATCTACTCTAGTGTTCATGCTATTCTTGAGTTAGGGTTCTATCTTCTTGATGCTCTTTGATTCTTACGTTTGTTGTTGTTTGCGATTATTAACAGATTACTGTGATGATTATCTGATATTGATTCATTTCTATTGTGGATACTTTATTTAAGATATCATTTGTTCAGTGTTGTCTTTCATTTTGATATACAGCTTGACACGCATACTCATCGCCCAACCACAAATATCATATCGAACGTTAAAACAATTTGTACCATGACATACTTAACACTCTAAATGTAAATGAAAATAAAATGATATACTATATTCAAGTTGTAATTTAATATTAATACGATCCCAAGTTGAAGTTAAAACTTTTGATACGGATTTTAAAATTATCTGAATTTGAATCTACTCTAGATTGACAATTAAGATTAATTTGTGATATTAACATATATTAATTATGAAGGTCGGTTCTCTCACACAAGTTACCGCTTAGAGCATTAACAATCCATTTCTTATATTTCTGTGATTATGTGTTCTATATTATATGATATAGTTATAAGTGGTTGTAAGTGAAAGATATGGTAAATTTACTGTACAATTTGTGTTTTGGGGAATCAGTGTTCAAAACTAATAATGGTTTTAATATATTTTAAGTGGTTGTGAGTGAATGAGAGAGAAAAAATAATAAAAAGTTAAAAAGGAGAGAAAAAAATAATGATTTTTAATGTAATTATATGAATAAAGATAGAGAATAAGTTATGAATACTCTTATAACATCAGATTAATGTACAAGTTTTTTAGCACCAAATGTACAAGTTATTTAATTAATAAGAAGCCGTCAAATCAATATTATATATCTATATAATAGCATAACCTTAGTTACAAAAAAATTTAAAATCTTTAATATTAGCCGCCAATTTAGCTTCATTCTTTTATATATTTTAAAACCAACTTAACTAATAATATCCATCTATATTATTTTTTAGTTTTTATTATCACCCTAGGATATTTAACATTTTAACTTACAATAATATTTATTTTAATAATACCTTTCTTTCATAGTTATAAAAAAAGGGAAATTCGTGTTTGCCTTTCCTTTTATTTTTTGGTCAGTGTTTCCATAAAAATTTGTTGGAAATGTAATTGTATTCAAAATTAAGGGTTTTCTTCATCGTATTTACGATAAAGTATAACTTTTACGATAAAATGCACTTTTGAGTTTTTATGTTACGGTGACATTCACTTTTACGAGAAGCTAGCTAGTAGATGTCAGAGTTTTATGACAGCGTGACAGCCGTTCTGACTTACGTTGGAATAATAGTTAATACAATGTGTTTTTGTATTTGTTTTTTATATTTGAGATCGTGGTGGATTATATGCGCACCGCGCGTAGGAAAAACCTAGTTAAAATAAAGTTAGAGTTAAATGCGTTTTACGTCTTTGAGGTTTCATAAAAATTGTCATTTGAATCCAAAAGTTTAATATGTTGCCATTTGCATCCAAAGATTTCACTAAATTGCCATTTGAATCCATTTGGCTACATTTAACTAACATTGTTAACTTTCTTTGTTAAGTTTCCAACATAAGAGTTATTAAATTAAAAGATATAAAATAAAAAAAACAACTCACGTGAGGATTTTTATATGTTTAGTCTCTTTTATTGTGACTCTATAATCATATTTATTTATTTTGTCTTGTTAATGTATTTTGGTTTAGTAACCGTGTTACTTTTGCATGTTTTATTAATTAAGCATGGATTTCTTTGATTTAAAGTTTAATTATAAATAAGATTATTGATGTTTTATGATTATTATTCATGAACAGTTAATGTTATTTTACATATTCCTTTTATACCTTTTATGAGAAGTTGTCTTTTATGGTTATAAATCAAATAATTTATAGTATATGACTTGTTGTTTATATACGGGGAGGGTTCCATTAAAAACCAAATTATAATTGAAAACCAAAAAACCATTATTTAACTATTGATCTTTTAGATCTATGGTTGAGATTAAGTGTTGATATTTTAGTAATTATATATATATATATATATATATATATATATATATATATTGTTTTGTATGTTTTATAAAGTACTTCTATAAGTATAACTAACTAAAACATACAAAACAAAAATATATATAAATAAACAAAGAATTCATATAATATAAATTATTTGAATTATAACCATAAAAGTATAAAAACGATTTGTAGAATAACATTAATTGCCCATGAATAATAATCATAAAACATTAATAATCGTATTCATAATTAAGCTTTAACCAAACAAATATATGTTTAATTATAAAACGGGTAAAAATAACACGATTACTAAACCAAAATAAATTAACAAGATAAAATAATATAATACGATTATATAGTCACAATTATCAAAAGATGCTTAACATATAAAAATCCTTACGTGAGTTGTTTTTTCTATTCTATAATATTTTTAATTAAATAACTCTCATGTTAGAAACTTAACAAAAAAATTAACCGTGTTAGTTAGGTATAACCAAATGAATTTATTTGTTAATTTTAGTGAAACCTTTGGATGTAAATAACAATATTTTAAACTTTTAGATTTAAATAACAATTTTTATGAAATCTCGGGGACATAAATTGCATTTAACTCTTAAAGTTATAATACAAACCACTCAAGCTTACACACCACATACCTTTTGGTATGACTTTTATGTATTACCTAGTGACCTTTTGAGACGTTGCCCTCGCATATCTTTTAGTTTAATTTTAATTTTCTTTTATAACTTTTAAAAAATAAAAGTTTTATAATTTTTTTATTAAACTATTGTGCATGCGGCAAGCTTTAAACTTACCAGACGTTTAAGCTGCTTTGTGTTTTATTTTATTATTGTTTTATTTTTCATTTACAACTCTGTAACATGTAACTTATAAAATCATAAATATTTGTCATTGTAACATGTATATTTTAATCAAACGCTTCAAATTAAACTTGTTTTAAAACCAAGTTGTCGATGCAAATTCTATTTGAAACCAGAAGTGAGTAATACTAAAGCTATCGAAACATGCACTTGTAAATTTCAACATCTCCATCGCACATGCTTACTAAATAGTTTACAAGAATAACTAAAAAGAAATGCTAACCCAAGTGGAAGTGGAAGTGGAGAGATTTCATAACAAGATTAATTATATCGAAATTTACATCAAATTCACGTGAGTTGTTGGACTTCTCACACCGGAAGCAGTACACTGCACCAGTGCACCGACCTTTAACACATGAACTATATTTTACGAGTCAAACCGACCACATCACCACGAACCCACATCGACAATGGCTCCCACTTTGTGAACTTAGTACGTTAGGGGCCCCACCATAGCACCTGATCACTTAACCCAATATAAAACGGCACCGTAGTTCATAACCACACGTCTCGGTTGCTCACTCTATGTTACGCAGGAATAGAAAACGCAAAGATCGAGTTATCTTTTAGTGTGACGACCGACCACATAGGTTTTCAAAATAGATTGATAAGATTCTGGTCGAAGTGGGTCCCAACGCAGTACAATGTGCACGTTCTTGATCCTACGTGGTGCATCATATATATATATATATATATATATGTTTTTTTAATTTTAATCGGGTTTATTTATTCATTTCTCTGCAAGAATCACAACTCCAACCCCCGTCGAAGGAAACCAACAACTGGAAAAACTCTTTGTATCAACGCTAAGCATTATTTTTTGTTACTTGAGCCCAACCATACTTATATTTGTATGTATTTGATAGCTCACCTTAACCACTTGAGTTCAGATTCATTGACGGGTCATGATATATTCATATATTGGAATTATTTAGTGTTCGTTTAATTTAAGTTGGAAATTATATTTGTGAGTTAGACGGAACTAGAATAATTAAGCCTCTGCATTGCGGCCTTGTGTAAAACCGTGTCAAATAGCATCAGTGTCAAATAATCGTCAGCTAGCACCAACACTAAAGTTGTGATGTGTTAATATGAAGAAGTTAGAACGAAACGTGAAATATAAAAAATATAACTAAGTCGATCTAGGACCAGCACGTTACCACAACATGTGAAATGCAAAAAAAATAGATGTAGAACGTTGAAGCACACACACATGTTGTGACATGTTAGCTCACAAAGTTTTGAACAAAACCTAAAGCAAAACGTAAAAATATTAAACCACACATGCATGATGCATCATGTTAATTTGCAAAACTTGAAACGAAACTTAAACGAAAATTTGCGAAATATGAAAAGTATAGTGGACCACATTTGAAAGTAAAAAATAATTAAGTTTAAGATACAGAAGATGAAAAGTTTTGGGTTAAAAGTAAACAATTAAATTTTGTAAGGTTATATTGCAAAAAATGAAAAGTTTAGTGTAACGAATGCTCAAGGACATAAAATAAGCTATTCTTCTCCTATTAGTTTTTAGTTCATTAAAAAGGTATTCAAAAACTAAAAAGAAAAATCAGAACTTAAGGGACTACAAATGAAACATTTTGAGGGTCTATATTTTTAAACATAAAAAAGTGGCTTAAAGTTTAACGGCATAACTGCAACCCAACTCCTATATAAACCTCCATAACCCCCTTTCAAACACACCATCATCATACCCAAACATATTCTCAAAACATCCCATTTCATATCCAACTAGAAACGATAAGTTTTCACATAGTTACTCTGTGTATTTTGCTTTAGCTACAATCATGGCTGACAATGTAGTTCATCATCATTCCCCCAAGACCGAAGAGCACCACGAAGAGAAATCGGACCATGGTTTGCTTGATTGTTTTGGCAAGAAAGATGAGAACAACAAGAGTGGAGAGACCGATTGCAAAGATGAGAAGAACGAAAGCCTCCTCGCGAAACTCCATATATCTGATAGCACTTCGAGTGTAAGCTCTTTCTCATCCACCCTAGAATATTATTATCTCGTGTTTAGGAGTTAATCTTTATGCTCTTTTGAAATTAAATGCAGTCGAGTGAGGAGGAATCTAGAGTTGGAGAGAAGAAGAAGAAGAAAAAGAAAGACAAAAATTTAAAGGAGAAGGTTGAAAAAATGATTGAAGAAGATAAAGTGAAGATCAATGTGAAGATAGAAGAGGGGAGAGAGAAAGCCTTAGAGCTGAAAGAGAAAACCGTTGAGAAGATTGAAGAGGGAAAAAAGAACGTCGAAGAGTTCAAAGAGAAAGTCGAGGAGAAAATTAGGGAGTACAATGAGAAAAATGACAATAAACACAAAGGGGACTCATGTGTCCCGTTGTGAATAAGTACGAGGAAGTGGTGAAAAAGAACGTGAAGAGTTCAAAGAGAAAGTCGAAGAGAAAATCAAAGATTACAAAGAAAAAAGTGAAAACAACCACAAAGGGGACACCTCTGTCCCTGTTGTGAAGTATGAGGAGTGGTGGTGGTGCCACCATCATCAGATCATCACGCACCACCACCCCCATCTTTTGAAGTTGTCTCCCCATCAGAGCCAGCTAACGAGACTGAAGAGAAAAAAGGGTTCATTGAGAAAATCAAGGACAAGCTTCCCGGTGGTCAAAAGAAGATGGAAGATGAACACACCGCTCCTCCACCACCATCGGTGGCGGCACAAAATGCAGACCACCATGTGGATGCTGAAAATGAGCACAAGGAGAAAAAGAGTATACTTGAAATGATCAAAGAAAAGCTTCCAGGATATCATCCAAAGACCGAAGAGGAGAAGAAGGAATAGTGTGTTGTTGGTTTAATTTTCTTCAGATTTGTGAATGTTTATTGCATTCAAGTAATTGTTGTTTTTAAATAATTAAGCAGCTAGGCTTTCATGTTTAATTAGAGTAGGATATTTTGGAATTTCAAGTATTTAATTTTGTCAAACTAATATTATGATCACAAAAGAAAACTATAATCTACATGTGCATCTAGAGACCGGCTTAATCGGTTAAGTCGAATGACTAGACACACCAAAAAGGGTTATGTTAAAGCTATAAGTTTTTAACAAACACTTTTCTTGTTCTTTTGGTTTTAAAATTCTTATTTAATTAATTTGATAAATAAGAATTAAAAAACCATTTTATTACGATAAAATGTATCTTAATCATCACCCTTACCTTTTTCGCTTATTTTTATTTTCCTTTAGATTTTAGTCTAGTTTTTATATATGTCAGACCAACTGACTCATTTGGTATCAGTAGACAGATACATGAACAATTTTGTAAGTTTGTATATTTGATCCGTTTGATATTTAATCATATGGGTCGGGCTATGATGTCATGGCTTGATGTGGGCTATTTCTAATGTTTCAAGGTTACATCATCTGTGGCTCTGTGTGTTTACTTTCGATTTGGGCCAACTCGTGACCAAAGTATGAACGATTGTTAAAAGTTTCTATTGGATCCTTTCAGCAATATTTTTCTATTATTATTTAAATAAGTGTTATCATACATAAGGAAGGACATATCACATATGTACATGTGTACATTCATTCATGCTTTTATAATCACATGATCATGTATTATAAGTCTTGTTAGGCGTTTATTTAAATATATATATTTACACATATGCATACACCCTTTTATAATAACATGATTACGTATCACAAGTCTTGTTACGCATCATATGTACAAATGTACATACGCATTATAATAATAGCATGAATATGTATTATAAGTTGTGTTACGTGTTTATATAAATATACTAGACGTATTTGTGGGTTTGTAGTTCATCTTCTCTATCTCTGCTAGAAGATCCAGAGCATATTGATAGGTGAAGATCTATTGGTTAGTCACTGGAGAAAAAGTTTTGACTAATCATTTCTTTATGTCTAGGTGCACCCTTTAGCTACCAGCCATCTCTTTTGTCTTTCAACAATTCCAACGTGTTTGTGTTTAATCGTAAAGACCAACGTCGTCCCACGATCAATGGCTTTTTTCGTGATGGAAGGGTATACTTTTCACAGTGTCATTCTTCATTAATGCCACCACCTCTGCTTCCGTCACATCTTTCCAGCTTTTTTATTCCAAGGCCTGTTCCACAATGGTTAGAATTTATCCCGAATACAATGCTCAAATAAAGGCTTTAGTGACTTTTAACGTAGATGATATCTTAAAAATTCACCCTTCTTTTACTACCATTATCCGTCTATTTGTCATTTACATATATGTTAAGCGAGGCTTAGATGTTGCGACCATATCGGAAGGGTCAAAGGTCATGGTGTTGGTGGCCTCGAATTAGGAATGTAGGACTTGTTTCTCACACTCATATTAACTTTTCTAATTTTGATTCATAATTAAAAAAATAACTCGTATGGGTGTTTGTAAATAACTAAGAACACTAAAGGGTATTAAATTATTATTATCAAGAAAGATTTTAGTGGGGTATCATTTTGAGTGGACATGAGGTTTCAAAAGAAAGGGCTTAAGGGTAAACTCTAGAAAACCCTTAACATAAGATTTTATTCCGGTTAGTTTTTATGACTCGTTATTCCTCAAACCCATGGTTTTCGACCATTTTAGGGTTGTTATTATTATTACTTTTTTGCAATCGATGGTGGTAGCTTCTGTGTTAGCCACGGTGACAATTTTGATCTTCCCTTTCTTGTGACCATCACTCCACCGATCAGGATATCACATGAGTTTAAAACATTGATTCTTAGTATGTATTGAATACTATAGTGACTACACTCAAGTTGTGATTTATCAACTCTAGATGTTCTCTGGTTGATATACCTAGGCCATCGGGATTTTTTTAGTCTAGTGATAATAAGTCTGGCCACCACACAAAGTTCTTATAATACATTGTGATTTAACATGTAGTTATTGTGATGATTTTTAGAAAATAAGTTGTTTATCTATTTTTTTCAAAATAGCATTCTTCATTAATATATATATATATATATATATATATAGAGAGAGAGAGAGAGAGAGAGAGAGAAAGAGAATGGATCAAATGAAAACTAAGATTATAATTGAAAACCATAAAAACTAGCATCTACCAATCAGATTTTTTTAAAATTTAATTGTAAATTAATAAGCTAAAAGGGTAAAGTAGTAATTTGATCTTCATAATATTTATTAGATATTTATTAAGAGAAAACTAACTTCCTAATTTATCTCAAATCATATTTCAGTTTCTATATGCATTCTTCCTTTCAAAATCTTTTTCATTTTATGTATGATTCGTATTAATCTTTTACTTGTTAACAGTAATCATTCGAAGTTTACCTAGTAATAATTACATTGGATTGTTCATTCTGGCATTTTTTTGCAAGCGAAAGTGATGAATTCAGTATTTCAGTCATCTGTTGCGGACTATTCTAATTCAAGCAATGATATAGTTAATTCCACTGAGAGTTCGTTATTGAACATGGTAATTGCTCGATTCAAGTTTCGACTTATGATGAATCGTTAATTTGTCATGATCAACATAAGGATATTATTCATGTTGATGTAGAAGATGAAAATAAAGGTATGTGTTATGATTTTTACAGTCATTACATATATGTACACACGAAATTTAAACGCAATGGTTTTTGTATTATCTTTGCCTTTTTGGTTCCTTACATATATGTACATACAAGCATAGTGGGTATCTGTTTGTATTAATTCTTCAGTTGTTTGTAATGTTTTTAGCTTATTAATTATTGTGTTAATTTGTATGTTCCTTGTGTTCACGTATTATCTGTATGATTTAAGTTTATTATATGAAGTTCCATATTTGTAATTGTTATGTTACATATATTAAATTAATAAATTATAATTTAATATTATGTTTAAATTACGAGTAATATAATTTTTTTATTAATTTTGTTCATTCGTTTTAAGTAAACATGTATATTTTGTACATTTTATAGGTCGTTACTGATATGTATATTTATATTTATAGTTTTCATAGGATAGATACATATATGTACCAATATATGTGTGGTAAGTGTGATATGATTTATGATGAAGCAGAAAACCCTGATGATATACATTCAATCGATAACCAGCCACCGGAAAATTTTTAAATTTTCTACTCACCATCAAGAACCACCATTTGAAGTGCCTCGCCATCGACTTCCACCACCAGCCAACATAAATTTTTAAAGATTACAAACCCATAGATCTCACCCGTTGAACCTTATCGTTATCGCCTACCACCATCGACTTCATTAGTGTCGGCAAACATCGATTGCACCACGTCTTTTCTTCTTTTGGTTCTTTGAAATATCAGTCTCCATCATCATCATCATCACTTATCACTTTTGAGTTACCAGATGAAGATAACTATGAATTGATGAAAAGGAGTATCCGGGTAAAAAGATGAATTAAAGAAGACAATTGTTGATTTAAAACATGTGGGATACGTATATGTAAGTATGACGAACAAAACGAACACCTAAACCTATGAGAAAGACGGACACAAAGAACGTGAAGTTTTTTCAATTTTATCATAACCACGTTTATGTAAAATATAGGTAACTCTATTGTTACATATATGTACCTCTGTGTTGTTTTGTATATGTAACTATATTATTTTAATGTTTATATAATTTTACTATATGCATCTGTAAGTTTTTTGTTTACATATATGCACTTATGTATACGTTAGTTGGACATGTATTCACACACATATATATACATATTTTTAGGTTTTTCAATGGTTTTTGTTGTTACTATATTTTGTTACATGTATGTAAATTTTGATACATATATCTAACTCCACTATTACATATATGTACTCTTAAAAACGTTTTAGCATTAAAAAAATTTGATTTAAATATAAATATGTAACTCATGCTGGTTTTTCATACAGGTTTATTAACAGTGATACACATATGTACGATAGTGTTACATATACGTAACACACAATGTGCATACATAACACACATTGTTACGCATACGTAACACGATGTTACGAATGCATAAGAAATATGATGATCTAGTTTTTCAATCCAAAATAAAGAAACTAATACATTTGATTATTTAAATTTCTATTAAATATAAGATAGATGTGAGAGAAAAATGGAGGATGAGAGTAAATTTAGGAATTTTGTTAATTATACTTGATAGTTACCAAGTTAATGATTTTGTGTTGTTCCTAATTTGCCCTTAATGCATATTTAAACCCTAATAATCTTTTATTTAATTAATAAAATGCCATTAATTAATCTCAACCATAGATCAAAAAGATCAATAGTGAATAAGTGGTTTTCTTAGTTTTTAATTATAATATGGTTTTCATTGGAACCCTCCCATATATATATATATATATAGGCGAGAGATCAAATGAAAACCATGTTATAAATGAAAACCGTGAAAACCACCACTTCTCAATCACATAATTTATAATTGATTCGACATTTTTATTGTTTAAAGTATATTTGAGTAAAATTCAATTTTAGTTTTTGAATTCATTATATATTATTTAGTTTAAACTCTAAGGAACGACAACGATGACGAAACGACTAACATATACGTAACTGGTATGAGTTATATATACGTAACATTTTGTTGTACAACTATTAACACGTACGTACATATACATAACCCGTACATATACGTAACTATTAGTTGTGTACTTTGTAACATGTACTTACATATGTAACCTTTGGTTTTTATGGTTTTTCATTTATAACATGGTTTTCAAAGGAACCATCCCATATATATATATATATATATATATGTGTGTGTGTGTGTGTGTGTGTGTGTGTGTGTGGTGTGTGTATAGGGGATGGTTCAAATGAGAATCACCTTTCTTTGTGAAAACTCTAAGAACCAATCTCAGCCACTTATTTTTTATCACATGTTATTTCCTCCTTTTTTTAAAACGTTCATAACTTTTTTTCACCGCATCATTTTTTCAAAAAAAATTTCATCATAAAATTTAGTATTTTTTATCTTTCCAACGCCTACCATATTGATATACTTTTCTAAGAAAAATCGTATATCCGTTGTTACATATGTGTAAATCTAGTTATACACATGTGTAGTACATGATTTACACATGTCTAAATCCGATATTACACATGTGTAAAACGAATTTTGTTTAAAAACAGGATTTTTTTAATTTATTATAATTTTTTTTTTTTTTATAAAAGATGAAAGTAGGGAAACATTTTTATGTTTTTATTTTTTATTTTATGTTATTATTTGATTTATAAATTTTTTAAATTTATTTTTGTTAATTACAATTTTATCATTGAGAACTAGTGGTTAAGATTGATTTCTAGAGTTCTTATAATATATATATATATATATATATAATATATATATATATATATATATATATTATATATATATATATATATATATATATTTCCCAGAAGAATATACAAAACATATTCAAAGTTCAACTAATTATTCATAACATCTAGCAATCCTAACTTTGAATATACTTTACAATATACGAGTGCATTTAGGATTCCATGGATCATATAATGGAATTATCAAGAAGCTTACCTTTAATGTTACTCTGGCATTTTAGATGTAAATGATGATTAAATGTGACATCCAGTAATTTTCTGTTACCAAAATTTGTTAGTTCCGTTAAGTTTTGCATACACGTGTCGTAAGCACACACTATTGTCATTGAATGTTAATTACTTAATAACAATTATTTATGATAAACAAATAATAATCTAATTAATAATATTGATTATTAGTTAATGGTTATATGATTTATGAATTTTAAATATTATTTGTGAATATTACTTGATAACGTGACAACGTATTATATATATTTTATGTGTTTTGTGGTTAGTTGAGAATACATATATGATTATTTTATTGATTAATTATGCTTGTATTATGTAGTTAAAGTTGTTAAATATTTTTAAAAAGATTAGTTTCATAAAATTTAAACAAGGAGGGTTACTTGGTAATTAGCATAAAACTAAAAGTTACCATATTTAAACAAAAATTAAACCCTAATCTCCCCAAACCCCTTCTTGCGGCCGTGAACCATACACACACACACACTAATTTGTGATTTCAAGCTTTGGGTAGCAAGAACAAGGCGATTTTAGCATCAATTGAACATCACAAGGTGTTAGCAAGTTTCATTCTTGATTTCTACACGTTTAAAGGTAAGTTTTATCAAGTTTTTCATGGTTTTTGATTCTTGATGAACTCTAGTTTGAAAATTATTAATAAAAAATAGAAATTGATTATTGTTTAATAATGATATGTCGTTAGTGTGACATCCGGTAAATTTCCGTTACCAAGCTCCGTTAGTTCCGTTAAGTCTTGCATACACGTGTCGTGAGCACACACTAGTTGTCGTTGAACGTTGGTGACCTAATAATAATGAATAATGTTAATTTGTTGTGAATCTAAGTGATTATGTGAATATTGGGTTATGTTTATGTGTTTACACATTTATAAACGGTTACTTAAAGAATTTATCGCGTAACGCGGAAACGTGTCTATTTATTCGTATGTCTTGTGTTTTTATAAAGATAAGATATATAATGAACTTTATAAGTTTATATCTTTATATTATGAAGTTAAAACACTTTACAAAGAGTTTAAAGCTTAGTTTTTACAAAATACCAAAACACAAGGGTTTAAAGGGTAAATATGTAAATTAAATATTAATAAAACAAAAATTCCAAACCCTAACCCCCCCATCGGCCGCGATTTCATTCTTCTCCATCTCCCCACTTCGAATTCAGCCTAGAACAACATAATACCTGCGATTTTGGATCGATTTCAAGGCATACATCTCGTGGGAATCATCAATTGCAAGTTAACACAAGTTTAAAGGTTAGTTTTTCGAGTTTTTGTGAAGGGTTCATTATGGCCGAACCCTAGATTCGAAATTGGTCCTTGTTGGGTCGAATTGGTGTTGTTTGATGATGTTAACATGTTAGTTAGATTGTATACATGTTAGTTAACGTCGATTATGCAAGAATTCTATGTTTTTAGTGGATGATCATGAAATTGGTTTTGAAGCAAACCCTAATTCGGGATTATTGTGATTATGCATGATGGATGATTGTTGGATGAATGCTTGATGATTATTGGGTTGTATGAATGTTAGAATACGTTGATATGCAAGAAAGTTGGGATTTTGATGCATTGTTCATACGTTGATTATTCATAGGTTGCATGTAGTAGTGATCTAGTGATGGACTGATGTTATGGATGGTTCATGATGATAATTAGATACTAGATTGTTGTTATGAATGCTAGAAATCTCTAATTTGATGTTGTTGATCATAGCTTGCCAAAAGTAGAAACTTTTGTTTATGAAGATTGTTAGACTGAGGTGTTTAAGTGTTGTTGATCATGTCTAGATGTTAGTATGAGCTTGAATTGGTATATTATTGATGAATTTATGTATACTTTGGATGTTTGATAGATTTTGGGATATTCTTTCCCAAAAGGGAAACTTTATTTGTGTAAACGTTGAAGTATGATGTTATGACCATGTTTGGGATGATAGGAACTTGCTATTATGTTCAAGGACAGATTCTAGTGTGATAGAACGTGTTAAATTAGTTGTATGGCATGTTTGGATAATCATGGGTGATAATTGGAATTGGTAATCATGTATGGTTTGGATGTTGTGTAGTAGTAGGACATCATGCTTGGGTCTGGTAATTGATTGTTGTGATGTTGTGAATGCAATGTATATGCTTAAAGAATTTGGTTGTGATCATTATACACGCGTGCGGATCTGAGGCCCCTACTTAGTAGGATTGGCAGGGTTTAGGGTGTGAAGTCGTGAGTGGCTTCACATGGCATGTGATGAATGGTTGAACTTTGTATGGCATGTTAGTTGTTTTGTAGCTAGTGGTTATGTTAATGTTCTAGATTCGCATGATTTGTATAGTACTTGATTGTATGATGATCTATGTGATACACCTGGTTGATATAGCATATGTATGACACTATTTGAATGTTAATCATGTATGTTGTATGTGCTTATTGGCTTTATTTGAATTATAACTCATAATGTCACCAACGGGTCAAACGGGTCAACTAGGTCAAACGTGTCTATTTTTCTGGAAGCTTGAGTCTTTGGTTTTGGGTATGATTAGGGTTTCACATGTCTTTTATTTACACGTACTTATGTACTCACATGATCTAGGTAACCTGTGAAGGTTGGCTATCCTCTCGTTTCTCAAAATAAACCCTAAGTACCTTTGCATACATCAGTGAGTTCATGCCCCACACTTTATTAATCTCTTTTGGGGGAGATAGCATACTGGTATTTATACGAACGCTTTTATGTTTAAGTTGTGTATATATTAATATAGTGCTATTTACCATGAGAAAAGTCCTCACACTTTTGAATTGTTAATATCTAATAGCGGGGAAACTTGGGTAGTACTACTGGTCTGACGAGCCCCACCTGTGTGACTCGAGGTCAACCAGGTGCATTTGTCCTATTGGTCATTGTCACGACATGGTAAGTCGTGACAGGAGGCAACAACTATCACAGTCAGCTTCAATTGCAAAATCACTATGTATTAATATTTACTGATAATAGACTAGCTATCTATTACCATACACTGCTTATATTTATCGCAACTATTTACATGTTTATTGAACTCAAAATCTTGAACTCACCAACCTATGTGTTGACATTTTAGTATGCTTTTCTCAGGTCCTTAACTTGCTTGCCATAGGAGCACTGCACGGTTCACTTCATTTTAAGACATTATGCTTCAAGACAATGTGACATTTTAGCAATTATAGTTTACTCTTTGGTTTGGCACTTGTTTTGCCATAAGTTATACTTTATTGACTTGGGTTGTTTTCAAAACGCTTCCGCATTGTTTAACGTTGGTATTTTGGTTGATTTGTTTAAATTATGGCATTTAGAGTCGTTCTGAGTAACTATTGACTGTGATCCTGGTTTGTTCACACGCCTCGCGGTAAAACTCCGCAAGTGGATTTTGAGGGTGTGACAGTTAGTTAGGTTGTATCAATGTTGAGTTGTGTTGATATGGCAAGAAATCCATGATATGATCATGTAGTATATATATTGCCTAAAGTGGAAACTTTTTCTTTTTGAAATTCATGATTTGATGATTGTATGATGTTAGTTGTATTGCTTTGATGTTAGTTTACATGGATTGTGCAAGAAAATCATGAAATTTAGTGGTTGTTCATACCTTGCTATAAGTAAAAACTTTTGGGTTTGAAGTTTGTGAGTTGTGATGATTTGATGATGTTAGTCATGTCTAGATTATTGTTATGGACTTGATTAGGTATGATGACGGTGAATTCATGAATGAATTGTGTGTTAGATTGATTTTGGGTGTTACTTTGTCAAAAGAGAAACTTTATTTATGTAGAACATTAAATATGTTGATTTGGGCATGCTCATGATGTTAGGGTCATGTTAGAATGCTTGTTGATGATGTATTATATGGTGGAATGTGTTAATTGAGTTATATGGATGCTTGATTGATCATTTAGGAAATTTAGGTTCTTATTGGTTATACATGATGATAGATTATGTTAGGAGATTATAGAATCGTGTTTGGAATTATATAGATCATTTTGGGTATGTTGGTTGACATGAATCTTGTTGTTTAATGTGATGGTGATCGTCATACACGCATACGAATCTGAGGCCCCACTTAGTAGGATAGGCAGGGTTTATGGTGTAAAGTCGTGAGTGGATTCACATGGTATGTAGGGCATGATAGACTCCATGTATGATTTACTAGTCGTGATGTAATTTTAATTTTGTTGAGCATGTTGATTACTTGAGATTTGCATGAGTTGTATGGTAGATTAAGGTAGTATGATGATCTAGGTAAAACAAGAGGTTGATGATGTGATATACGTGAATAACCTATATGATAACTATGTATGTTGGGTTGTTATACTTGATTAAACAAGATTTCAATGAATACGTCACCAACGAGTCAAACGGGTCAACTATGTCAAATGAGTGTTGCTTTCCAAAACCTTCGGTCAACGTGTTTATTGAGCACCTAGGGTTGTTAAGCTTTCTGTGTACACATACTTATGTACTTGCGTGTTCTAGGTAATCATTGAAGGGTTGTTTTTCCATCCAACGTTAGCTCTTTTATCATTGTTTGTTTGTGCATAGGTGAGTTCATGCCCCACTTTTTATACACTCTCCTTTAGGAGAGATAACATACTTATTTACAAACGTTTTATAATTATTATAAGTTGGGTATAGTGTAACATAATATGATATACCTTGAAAGCCCTCACACTTTTGATCGTTAATATTGGTAACTAGCTGGAACCTTGGGTAGTACTACTGGATCTAACATGCCCCACTTGTGCGATTTGAGGTCAAATGGTTGCAATATGTCCTAAACACAAACATCATCACAACCTGGTAAGTCGTGACAAGAGGCAACAAATGCAATATAGTCAACTTCGATCGTGAAATCTCTATGGTTATTACTTGTGATTATAGACTAGGTATCAATTTAAATGCACTTCTTATGTTTTACAACTGTTATGGATTATGTTAAACACAAACTCTTGAACTCACCAACCATTGTGTTGACTCTTTTAGTATGCTATTCTCATGTTGTTAACTATGATTGCTAATAGGTGCCCTCTCCAGTTTTAGCAATAGCATTTTAAGGCTTCATACTATGTCATGATATTTGGATTTTTCTATTTTCAAGTTTTTAAACAATGGTTTGGTGCATGTTTTGCCAATGTTATAGTTTGCATACTTTTGTTTTGTCTTATTTACAAAACGCTTTTGCACAGTTTTAAAGTTTTAAACTTTGGTTTGTTTTATTCTTAATGCTGTATATAGTGTCGTTTTGAGTAACTAGTGACTGTAATCCTGGTATGTTCACTCGCCTCGTGGTAAAACACCACACATGGATTTTAAGGTGTGACACTAAATTTTCAAAAGATAAAATTAGGGTTCAATCGACTACGGACTTATATTATAAAAAAAAACTCTTAAAGATCCAGATTCAAATATCAAACTAACACAATATTAGTAGTAAATATTATTTTATAATTTCAAGACTTCAAGCTCACTCAACACCAAACAAACAGAATTCAATAAATTGGCAATGAGACAAAAAAATACAACACCTGGAAGTTTAAGCAATGACCAAGGCAATTTATTAAGATGCTTACTACCTATATCAAGACCCTATGAACCATATCAAGATATTGTATTATAAAATAACATAAAGTTAAAAAATCTGATTCCAATGTATAATAAGATGTAAAAAATGATAAAAAGAGATGGTGTGAATCTTATCAAATCATTGTAAATTCATATATTAAAAAAAACAAGAGATTGGCTACCAATTGAAGACACAATAGAATATTTCATATAATAATTTGTCAAACACATAATGAAAAACCAAGAAAGATGAACACAATTTCACTATGAAAAGGAGGATGCCCAAGCTTGAAAATCAACCCAGAAATTTCCTTACAAACATTCTCATACCTCTCTCAATTTCAATATGTAAAGCCTACACCCCAAAAACTTTTATTTTCAACAACCTAATATTCCAAATCCTTTAGATTATCAAAATATAATTTCTCCTAATTATTATAAAATTCTCTATCGATAGCAAAGGTTTTCTAGATTGTAATTGTGAAGATACTTATCTAATAAATCTCTATAAGTGTTGTCTATAGATGTTAGTGTGCTGCATCATCATCTCTTTCATCATCAGAGTTTGCTAAGTTTATAATATGTTTTAATTCGAGAAGATCACTTATCAATACAAATGGTAAAAGCATGTGTGACACCCTATACATATCCCACAACGGTCGTGTACAAAAAAGATTCCTGATTCATAAAGAATGTTTGGCCTCTAACATCAACAACGCGTTTTGGGCATATTGGATGTGGATGAGAGGAGAACTCCATAGTTAAGCGTGCTCAGATGGGAGCAATCTAGGAATGGGTGACCTCCCTGAAAAGTTTTCACTCGGGCAAGCGGACAATATTATTAGTGTGAGGGGGCTGGGTGTTACAACATGCTTCAATTTTATTTAACATAAATATGAATATAACGCTCTTCACTCACAAGTCTAACTTGCTCCTAATGAAAATACTTTTGAACCTTTGAAGTTTGATAGAAGCTAAAGAGGGTATTTATGTTCGGTGTGTCCTTTATATGGATATCAGAGGCCAGGGAGCCATTCCATTGACTTGAGAATTTTTCTCCACGGGAAATGGAATTTTTCTAGAATGTTTATTTAGATATTTGGGAGAATACTAGGTGTAATATTTGTAGTTTTATGGAATGTATTTAACCAAAATATGTCGGAAAAATCTATGTTTGTTGGTACTGCTAATTTTTCTAGATAATCGCTTGTACTGGATTTGGTGATTGTTAAATATGTCGTTTGTGTTCATGATGGTGATTTAAGATGTTAATCGATGGCTCATTCCCTTCACCTATGTTCTGAGAATGCAATATCGCTTGCTTGACTCGCGAGCCCTTATGGACTTCATACTTAATCGCTCTAAGCAAAGTCCATGTAACTACCTACAAATTAAGAGTGTTCCATTTCACTCGGGCAACTCCAAAATGTTGCATTTGGTTTAATATGACACAACACGCAAAAGCTTACTAACCCTTGACATATGAATAAGAAATCTCCATTTTCCTAATCAATATCCACATTCTTGTCCTTAGATTTGTTCCCTTCTCCGAGTTCCCTCAACCTTTTACTAGGGTACTCCGAACTATAATATGCTATAAAAAGACTCTTATTATAGGTGACAAACCAATAGCGATTTTTACAAGCTAAATCATCTAAACCATAAATAGGCCAAAGGCCGAAAAACAAGGTCACATCCTTTCATCATAGCTTGCCCCCTATTGCTTTGTACAAGACATAATACAAAAGATAAACAAAAAAAGTACTCGCTCACTAAATGTGTGAAACCAAAAATAGGTTCTTTCGTTAAGTCCTAGCTGACACCAACAAGACAAGAAAACGAAAACAACCATCTCTTGTTGTTATCAATCGGGATACCCATCGGGGGCGTCACTCTCTTGATCTTAACCCGTCAATATCAATTAAATTATTATTATTTGTTTAATAACACTATTAGACACATAGAACTTTATATTCTTTTATGTAATTATTAACAAATATTTACTAATATACATGTACTTACACATCTTTTGGCTTTTTTACAATTGTGAATTTATATACATACATAAACGAATATAATATTATATATTTGTAATAATGTAAATGAAAGAATCAATAAAAATTTTAATTGGTTTTGATGTGTTAATGCTGGTTATTTCTTGTTTCAATGAAAACATAATAAAATAATACAAAAATAAAAAAAAACAAAAATGTATTCCTGATTTCCCCTTTTCACATATTTGTAATATAAATTTTCACACATGTAAATAACAAGTGAATGATTTTTTTAAAAAGTATATCAATATCGTACGGGTTAGAAAGATAATGAAATACATAACTTTACGGTGAAAACTTTATTGAAAGAATAATGTCAAGAAAAAACTTATGAAGGTTTAAAAAAAAGATAAAAAAGGTATGTGACTACATGTTATGATAAATCTATGGCTCAAATTAATTCTTATAGTTCTCAAAAAAAATTCTTAGATTTTTTTAAATATCAAAATAGAAAAAAGAAAAAAATGTTACAAATAGTATCAATCACCTTATAATATTACATTTAGAAAAAAAACAGTCTTACAAGAAAAGATAATACAAAATCACAGTATACATGTAAATTCAAGTTAAAAAATCTAGATATTACGATCAGAACAACGATTATAGAATACAGTCCTCTAGATAAAGAAGGATTCAGAAAACAAATACTTGAAATGATTAATCAAGATTAATTAAAAAATCAAAAAATGTTCACACATGGATAACATTTATTCATAATGAAATAAAAAAGGTAAAATCATAATAGTATATAATTATAAACGGTTAAATGATAATACAATAGATAATTGGTATAACATTCCAAACAAAAATAGTTTATTAAACCTAATACAAATAAAAAAAGCCTTCTTAAAGGTTGATTAAAATCAAGGTATAATCATTTAAAACTTGTTGAAGAAAAATTTAAACAATGAACAATTCTTACATGTTCAGAAGAATAGTTTGAGTGGAACGTTTTAAGTTTTGGGTTAGCAAATGCTCCTTCGATATTTCAAATGTTTATGGATAATGTATTTTTGAAATAAGATTTTTCAAAGTGTATATTGGTGATATCTTAGTTGCAAATATAACAATTTAGAAACTGTCACACCCGGTCCTCGTATGAACAATATTATTCGCTTTGCCCACGAGGAGCTCACGGATTTGTTTTTGTTGCTCGGGTGAAAACTTCCTAGGGGGTCACCCATCCCTGGATTGCTCTCACTTGAGCACGCTTAATTGTGGAGTTCTCCTCTCATTCACAGCCAATACGCCCAAAACGCGTTGTTGATATTAGAGGGCAAACATTCCTTATGAACCAGGAATCTCTCCTGTCTACGGCCGATGTGGGATGTGTGTAGGGTGTCACAAGCACCCCCTGTTTGGACTCATCATCCTCGATGAGCCCGAGAAGTCACCATTCTGGTGAGGTGTGTCCCACATCCCGAATGGCACATGAGTGGCTCTGATACCATTCTGTCACACCTGGCCCCTCGCATCAACAATATTATCCGCTTTGCCCACAAGGAGCTCATGGATTTGTTTTTTGTTGCCCGGGTGAAAACCGCCCAGGGGCCACCCATACCTGGATTGCTCTCACCTGAGCACGCTTAACTGTGGAGTTCTCCTCTCATCCACAGCCAATACGCTCAAAACGCGTTGTTGATATTAGATGCCAGACATTCCTTATGAACTAGGAATGTCTCCTGTTCACGGCCAATGTGTGATGTGTGTAAGATGTCACAGAAACACAAGTAACATTACAACAAATATTCAAAGAAATTAAAAAAATATCATAGTAGTTTCTTAAAGAAAAATATATTTTCTTGATTTCGAAATAGAAGGAAAAAAAATTGCAATCACATATCTTTTTAAAAATATTAGATTTTCTCGAAATCTTTGAAAACTTGAACAAATACAAGCATTAATGGGACTAGTAAATTATGCAGCAAAGTTTATTCCAAATGTGTACAAATTAGTAGGTCCCTTATATAGTAAAAAATTTGAAAACAGAAAAAATTATTGTAATATATAAGATATAAAATTTGTAAAATAAATAAAAAGCGTACAATATTAAACAACTAGAGTTACCGAACTCACAAACTACATAGTTATTGAAACAGACGGATGTAAAGAAGGATGGGATGCGATTCTTTTTTACAAATCAAATAAATAAACCCTAAAGAAGATGAAAAAATTGTGTTTATACTAGAAGAAACTTTCAAAATAAAACAAATTGGGCTAGTATCGATTTTGAAATCCAAGTATTAATTTACTTTGAGGAAGTTTTGAATTTTTATACATGAAGAATTTACAATTATGACTAATTGTGAGCTCATTGTAAGTTTATTAAAATGACCAAGGTAAGAAGGTTAATAAAACCTGATGGGTTAAATTACAAAATATCAATCATGAAAGTGAACATGTTATAAAATTTGAATTTATTAAAGGAAAAAAATAGTGGGATAGCCCACATGTTATCTGAAATATTATTAAACTTTTCTTTTTAGATGTACTGTAAGAAAGATAAATAAGACAATTTATATAGTCTACACAAACTTTTTCAAAGAAAATATCATTTAAGAAAGATAAAACAGAAAAACTCATGACTCACTAGATAAAGGCATCAATAACATAAAATGTTAGACAATTACCCGCATGATCTCAACAACACTACACATTTCTATAATCCAAGTCAATTAAAGATTACGAATATTTCTCCTCCAAAAAATAAACAGTTTACACAAATGACAAATTCACAAAATATATAAAATTTTATTGTTACTTTTGCTAGCTATTAGAAAGGTGTAATGATCTGATTACGAAGTTCCGACCAATCATTGAGATTATGTTAACACAAAAAAATCAACAATCTGTGCTAGATAATCTTTAGCATATTCAAACTATGCCTTAGGCTTCAACTTTTAACGTAGATGTTTAAACTGCTTTAAGTATTTATTTTCATGAACAAAATACAAAAATATCAAAAAACAAATGTCCAAATTTACCCATTATGTTATTTTTCTAGGCATTAAATTGGTATAAATGGGAAATGATGGTTAAATATATCCAGTGTTCCAATTCAATTTAAAAATACTTTATAATTTTCTCACAAGCTTTAGAAACAATAAGGGAACACTTTAGGATAAACAGTATCTAAATAGATATTACAAAAATTGAGCAAGAAGAAAAATGAAAAATATACGGTGTTAAAGAGAAATTATGACATGTTAAAATTTTAAATTTTTGATACACCTTGGGAGCATTACTTGAAGCCAGTTATTGACCGTCTTCCAGAATTTAAACCAAATTTTCTCACAAAAATTTGTACATAATTTCCTTTAATTTTAACACCAATGATTATTTGGGAAATTAGAAGTTATCACATGAATTTTCCAACATGTCCTAGTTAAATATATCTCATAAAAACTATAATATTATACCTAATATTCCTTCAAAATCATAGAGAAATACCCTAGAAAAGTTCATTATAAAAATACTAGCAGACCCTAGAATTACTAGAATATTTTCATTGAATTCAATTTAAACTTTTTGCTAAAGGAATTTATATACAAATTTATGCTGAACAAAATTGGAGTATGCTTCTGCGTATCATTCGTGGGGAAAGTGATCTCCTAGAGTTAAACCATATTATAAACTTTACCAAATTTTGATGACAAAAGAAATGATGATCCAGACAGACCAATATCCATAGAAAGCATTCACAAAGACTTCATATATACATACATACACACACACACATATATATATATATACACACACATATATATTTTTAATTTACAAACAATAAAAAATAATAGTAAAAATGTAAAAAATTATTAGTAAAAAGTAAAAATAAAGGGTAAGAGTAGAAATTGCAAATATGGTATCGTAGCGGATAGTTAAAGGAACGAGTAAATCTTCACCCAATACATAGATTTATGCATAATGTTGGAGGGTAAAATACTTTTTTTATATGATAAATGAAGTATCATATGAAGAACAAGGGATTAAACTAAAGATTAAAGGATACGCTAAGGAGTGTCGGAAGAGATTTAGTGTGTCATCGAAATGATAAGAGAGCAAAAGTTTTTTATGGAATTCTTTGGTGTGTCTTACAACAAAGGGAATTCCCTCTATTTATAGGGTAGATACAAGCACTATTATATATTCGAAAAAAAAACAATGGCTACAATTTAAAGTTAATAAAATAACTATGTATATTATTTACAATGGAATAAATGAATCATGTCAAAAGCAACTGTCTTTGAGCCATTAATTCCACTAGGGGTTGTCTTTCATTATATTTGAGTTAATGCTTGATTGTGTTTTGCTAATTCCACTAGGGCACTAGGGACCGTCTTCCATGTGAGATTATTCTTTAATTCTGTTAAAACTTTGTATGAGTGCTATCTATAAAAACTGGTGTACCTAGATCATTATTTTCTTCTTCATCAGAATCTGATAGGTTTATAATATGTTTTAATTCGAGCAAATCACTTTCCCCTACAAATGGTAGAAGCATACTCTAGTTCTGTTTAAGCATATATCGGTATATAATGCTCTTCAACAATAAGCCTAAATTGTTCCTAACGAAAGTATTCTTGTAGATCTGGGTTTGTTGATATTTTTTAATAAACTTTTCTAAGGTGTTGGTTTATAATTTTGGAGAAACATTGGGCATAATCTATGTATTTATACAGGACTTATCTAACCAAAGCATATTAGAAAAATTTATGTGTGTGGTAACTACTAATTTTTCTAAATAATCACTTGTAGTAGCTTGGTGGTTAAAAAAATTCTCTTTCGTGAAGGTCTATAAGTGTAGGAATCGGCGTAGGAATCGGCATGGGGGAATGAAGCAGAAATCTTATATTCTATATTACAAGGAAATATATGTGTAGCAATGTTTCCTGTTGTCCTTACAAAGTTTTCGCCCAATTGTTAAGGAGACGCTCTGTTTCGTTGTTTAATCTGAATTATAGGTAATCAACCATACCATGATGGTAAAATTGAACTATCTAATCTTCAGATAATATCCGTGAAGGAGGAAATACTTGTAAAAAGAAGAGACTTGTTCCATTTCCCTCTATCATCTATTCTTTCAACAACCCTAAACATTGAATTTAATGTATCCCCAAAGGCTAGATTAACTAGTTTTTGTTGTAATTCGTATAGAATTGAAGGAAACTCTGTACAAATCTTCTGTGAGACAATTTGCTTAAATTCTAGAAAATGGTCAATAACCGGTTTTAGACGATGTCTCCAAGGTGTATCAAGAATCATTATTTTAAACATGTCATAACTACTGTTTAAAACTGTATTGTTTATTTCTTTTTCCTCGAGATTTTGTAATAATTATCTATTTTTCATTTGAGAATTTCTATCTTTTGTTTTTAAAAGACTGTTTTTAATTATTTCTTGTATAAAATGTGTATTTTTTCCTTGTTTTAAAAGTTGCTCTTCCATCTTTGCAATCAAAGCAATCAAATTTTCTTGTACTTTAATAATTTTTTAAGGATCAGCTTTGGCTATTCTTGAAAATGTTTGGACTTTTTCAAGTTCAATGTAAAAAGTGTTTATCCCAAAATGTTCTCCTTGTGAAAAATTTGTAAAGCCTTTATAAATTGTTTTGGGACAATAAATATATTTAGCCATTGTTTTCCATTTATTAAAAATATCAATTCTAGTACAACAAAAAATAACATAATGGGTAAACTTAAGTCGTCGTTTTTCAGGTGTTTCTGTTCTTTGTTCGTGGAAATAAATACTTAAAGCATTTAACATCTGAACTTTGAAAGTTAAAGCTTGAGGTATAGTTTGGATATGGTAGAGATTATATTGAATACATTGTTATTTTTCAGTTAGCATCATTCAGATGATTGGTCAGAACTTTGTATTCGGATTGTTAGACCTTTGTAACCCGTAGCTATCAAATATAATGATCAAATTTGGTGTGTTCGGTGTATTTGTCCTTTGTGTACACTGTTTATTTTTTAGAGGTCGAACATATGTACTCATTGATTAACTTGGATTATAGAATTTTGTAGTATTGTTGAATCCAGTAATTGAGGCGGGCAACTGTATACAACTTTGTGTTTTTATGCCCTCATTTACATTACTCATAAGCTTTTTTGTCTTCTCTTATTCAGATGATATACTCATTGGAAAAGGTTGTATAGGTTGTATTAGCTTAGCTTTTTCTTTATCTTTCTTCCCGTCCATCAAAGCCAAAACTTTATTAATATTTCAAGACAAGATATCGGCTATTCCATTGTTTTTCCTTTAATATGTTCAAAATTTATAACATACCCACTTCCTTGAATGATATTGTTTAAATTAACCCATCGACAACTGTTTACCTTTTTACTTTGATCATTTAGAATAAATTTTACAATGACTTCTCAATTAGTTCTAACTGTAAATTATTTATGTAGAAAAATTTCAATTTTTTCTAAAGCATAGATTAATGCTTGAATTTCGAAATCGATGCTTGCCCAGCTTGTCTTATTTTAAATTTTTCCACTACCATAAGCACAAATGTTTTCTTCTTCTTTATGCTATATTTGTTTGGTTTGCACAGGAGAGTTAGGAGAGTTAGGAAAGTATAGATTTCAAAATTCAAACATTAATCTATATTTTAGAAAAATTTAAAATTTTTCAACATAAAGAATTTATAGTTAGAATTGATAGTGAAGCCATTGTAAGATTTATACTAAATGATTAAAGTAAAAAGGTAAGCAAAACTCGATAGGTTAATTTAAAAAATATCATTCAAGGAAGTGGGTATGTTATAAAATTTGAACATATTAAAGGAAAAAACAATGAGATAGCCAATATGTTGTCTTGAAACATTAATAAACTTTTGTGCTTAGATTGACAGGAAAAAAGATAAGGAAAAAGCTAAGTTTATACAACCTACATAACCTTCTCCCATGAGTATATTATCTTAAGAAGAGAAAACCGAAAAGCTTATGAGTCGGTCAACGAGGGCATCAAAAACACAAAGTAATTACTGACTTTAACAATACTACACAATTCTACAATCCAAGTCAATCAAAGACCACAGATGTTCGACTTTCAAAAATAAACAGTTTACACAAAATACAAATACACAGAACACATAAAATTCGATCATTACATTTGGTAGCTATGGGTTACAAAGGTGTAACGATCTGAATACAAAATTCTAACCAATCATTTGAATGATGCTAACTAAAAAACAACAGTGTCTTCTAAATAATCTCAGGCATATCCATACCATGCCTCAAGCTTCAACTTTCAAAATTCAGATGTTAAATTCTTTAAATATTTATTTTTATAAACAAAGAACAGAAAAACCTAAAAAATAGAGACTCAAGTTTACCCATTATGTTATTTTTCGCGATACTAAAATTGATATTTTTAATAAATGAGAAACGGTGGCTAAATATATTCAGTGTCCCAAACCAATTTATAAAGGCTTTACAAATTTATCACAAGCCTTAAAAACAGTTGGGATAAAAAGTTTTACATTGAACCCAAAGAAGTTCAAACAACACTAACGATAAATTATAGTATTCCTGTTATTTATTATAACTTTGTTCATATGTCATTTCTCGTTCTATTATATATTCTATAATCGTGTCATCTACTTCTTATATATTTAATTCTTTAAATTTTTTATCTACTATTTGTTCAATTAGTTTATTAGTTTCTTTAGTTTTAAATATGTTCTCTCTTTGTATTCATGATCTAATAGGGTGTAACTTATATATTCTTGTTCAAATTTTAGGAAATCAGAGTTTATTTCAACCTCTTCATTTTTTGTATCGTATATTAGTTGTGTCTCCTTCAAATAATTCTATATTTATGATATTGTATTCTGTATTTTCCTCATTATTTTCCTCATTTATAATTGTTTATAATATTTAATATCTGTAAATATTAAACTTTGCTTTCTATTTAATCCTTCATATATAAAACTTTTCTTCAGGATTAAAAATGTGTTTTTGTTTTCTTGTAAATCATTTATATTCTATTCTAATCATGTTAGTAGTTCAGGTTTGACATTGATTGGATATATCATGTGTTGATTTTGAAGTTATTGTTTTTACGATTCCTTCTATATTTTATTTTATATTTCATCCCTGAACTATTACTAGCCTTTCCTAATACTCCTTCACTAATCATTATGTTATTTTATTCGTAGTATTCATATCCTTTTGTTTTTAGAGCTATTTTGATATTTTGTTTATCTCTTATATCTTTTAGTATCTCTAGTGTATAGTAAAACAATATTGTATTTTGAATTAGAACAACTTTTATTCTTTAAATTATTGTTTTTTTCCTTTTTGTTTTCCAACTTTTATCTAGTATTAAGGTATACAATTTGGTTTCTAAAGTTTTTCATCCTAACGCCTTTATTCCTACGAGTATTAACACCGTATGTACAAAGTGTTTATCATAATTTTTATTGTTTGTATAGTTTTTTATGATAAGAATGTTTCACAATGATAATCAGAATACTATTGATTGTATTTGCTTGTCTCACAATGGAGATAATTACAGGGATTAAATAGGAGCCTATTGAGGTTTATACAAGGAATTACAGCCTGTGATACAATGGGTTTTCCTATAATTAGAGTTGGTTATTTTTTGTTGGGATAGGATGTTGAGCTGATCCCCTAATTTCCTCATTCTTTCTTTTAACACTCCCCCTCAAGTTGAATAGTGGGATCTCCAATATTCAACTTGGTTAAACAGTTGCTGAAGATTCTTCCGTTGACGGCTTTCGTCAGTATATCTGCAAGTTGGTCTTCTGAGCGAATGAATGGTAGTTCTATAATGCCAGTTTCCAGCTTCTCTTTGATAAAGTGTCTGTCGACTTCTACGTGTTTAGTCCGATCGTGTTGAACTGGATTCTCTGATATTTGAATTGACGCTGTGTTATCACACATTATTTTGCTGGTTTTGGTTGGAGGGAAGCCGATCTCAGTTAGTAGTTTTCGTATCCATAAGACTTCTGCGATTCCTCTTGCTATTCCTCGGAACTCGGCTTCAGCACTGGATAGTGCTACCACTTTTTGTTTTTTGCTTCTCCATGTAACTAGGTTTCCTCCAACTAGAGTGAAGTAGCCTGAGGTTGATTTCCGATTTCCTTTATCTCCTGCCCAATCAGCATCAGTGTATGCCTGGATCTCTAGATGTTTGTTTTGCTTGAAAAGAACCCCATGACCTGTTGTTCCTTTCAAATATCTGATGATCCTCCATACTGCTTCCATGTGTGTTACTTGTGGTTGGTGCATGAATTGGCTGACTACTCCAACGGCATAGGCTATATCTGGACGTGTGTGGAAAGATATATTAGTTTTCCCACCAACCGTTGGTATCTTTCTTTGTCTGCAAGCTCTGCTCCTTCGATCATGTGAAGTTTGTGATTTGCCATCATTGGGGTTTCTGTGGGCTTACAGTCGATCATTCCTGTTTCTGCTAGAAGGTCCAGGATATACTTCTTCTGACAAATGAAGATCCCTTGTTTGGACCTTAATACTTCGATTCCCAGAAAGTACTTGAGTCTTCCCAGGTCTTTCATCTCGAATTCTACGAATAATCTTTCCTTCAGCCGCATCATTTCTTCTTCGTCGTTTCCTGTAATTATCATGTCATCAACATAAATAATTAAACATGTCACAAGTTTACCTCTTTGCTTTAGGAAGAGAGTGTGATCCGAGTTGCCTTGTTGGAAACCATATTTCTTCATTGCTATAGTGAATCTCCCAAACCAGGCTCGGGGTGATTGTTTTAGTTCGTATATTGCCTTTTTTAGTCGACATACTTCTTCTGCTTTGTAGCTTCCTTCGAATCCCGGTGGAGCCTCCATATAGACTTCTTCTTTTATTCACCGTGGAGAAGGCATTCTTCACGTCGAATTGGTGGAGCGGCCATCCTTCATTTGCAGCTACTGAGAACAACACCCTGATTGTGTCCATCTTTGCCACTGGGGAGAAGGTTTCTGAATAATCGATTCCATATGTTTAGGTGTATCCTTTAGCTACTAGCCGAGCTTTATATCTTTCAATGGTTCCATCAGGTTTATGTTTGATTGTGAAGACCCAGCGACAACCAACTTGCTTCTTCCCAGATGGGAGAACGCACTTCTCCCATGTGTCACTTTTCATTAATGCTCTCATTTCGGTTTCCATTGCCTCTTTCCAGTTCTTTGATTGTAGGGCTTCTTCTACCGAGGTTGGAATTTTTTCTGTGTAGAGTGATGAGGCAAAGGCTTTTGCTTCTTGAGTCAAATTTCCTTGGGCTATGTTGGCCGTTGGGTATCTAGAGGTTCCTGCTTGTTTCTCCGGAGAGTATCGTTTTGGTGGCACCCCTCGGTTAGTTCGGGGTGGTAGAACGTATCTCCCGGTCTCTTCCTGTGTTGGTTCATTGGTCTCTTCTTCCTCGAGCTCCCCCTCTTCATCTGGCACTTGTTATACCTGTTCTGTGACATTTTCTTCATGAACAATGTCAAATTCTATATTTTGATTATCTATGTGGGGGTTATTTACCTCAGGTGTTGGATTGGAATGATTTGGTTCGGCAGTGACACTGATTTGTGGTTCAGTAGGTTGTGTGGATTCGGATGACTCGTTTTGGGCCCTATCACTGACTTCTCCTGCTGGTGACATCCATTGTAGCCAACTCAGTGTCTTCATACGTCGTCTCCCCCTGACCACTGTGTTGGGATTTGTAAAAGAACTCTGTTTCGAGGAAGTCACAGTTCATAGTAGTGTAGATTAACCGTTTTCCTGGACTGTAACATCGATAGCCCTTTTGGTTGACCCCGTACCCTACAAACACACATTTCTCGGCGCATGGATTGAGTTTGGTCCGATCGGTTTTAGGGATGTGAACAAAGACAGAGCAACCAAAGATTTTGGTTGTAGCGTAAGGGCTGGAGGAAGTTTAGTAAATTCAGACAAGGCTTGGATGGGAGTTTTAAGGTCAAGAGCTTTGGTTGGTAATCGATTAATTAGATATGTGGCGGTGGCAAGTGCCTCTGGCCAGAAAGATTTAGGGACGTGTGACTCAATCAGAAGGGCACGAGTTATTTCTAATAGAATACGATTTTTTCTTTCAACGGTGCCGTTTTGTTCGGGTGTGTGTGGACACGAAGTTTGATGAACTATCCCTTTATTTTGACAAAATTGTTTCATTGAGTTATTGACAAATTCTCCCCCATTATCAGAACGGAGGATTTGAATATTTTTGTTAAACTGTGTTTGAATCATGTTGTAAAAACCTGAAATTTATCGTGCACCTCAGATTTATGTTTTAGGAAGTAAATCCACGTCATTCGCGTACAATCATCCACAAAAAGTAAGAAGAATCGATAATTTTGCCCCCCCATGTACCTTTGCGGGTCCCCAGACATCAGAATGTATTAAAGAAAAAGGTAGATTGACTTTGGTGTTATTAGACTTAAAAGAATGTCTATGACTTTTTGCCAACACACAAACTTCGCAATTGAAATGTTTATTGGAAGGAAATAGTTTTGGAAACAAAAGATTTAAATAACTAATAGATGGATGCCCCAACCTTCGATGCCACAACCATGCTTCTCGATTAGTCGTCCCATGAGCTAATAGACTAGTGCCTTCTTGAGTCACCTCATCCACATAGTACAAACCTTGACGTTCAGTGCCACGCCCAATAATCGTTCCAGTCCTGATGTCCTGAAGAATGCAAAATGTAGGGTGCATTAAGACTGTACAATTTAGTTCCTTGGTTACATGACTAATAGATAGTAATTTATGTGATAATGATAGAACATATAAACAATTTGAGAGTTTAAGACGTGGAGATATCTCAACCGTACCTCCCCCTTTAACAGGCATTACACCCCCGTTAGCCATTTGAATGTGCGTTCTATGGGGTTTGGATGTAGAGACAATATCAGAAATATCGTATGTCATCGTGTCGGTTGCCCCACAATCAAGAATCCAAGGTTGTGTTTTATTGTCACATTTAGTGTTTACTAAATTGGCTTGACCATAGCTAAGTGAAGAAAAAAAATTATTGTTTGTACATGAATCAGAATTTTTATGAACAATATGAGAATTTGTGTCTAATATATTAAAATTGGAACTAGACATTTGTTTTGAACTAAAAAGGTCAGGGTGTTCTTTAAATAACTTGTTAAGGTTGGGGGTTTGTTTTGTAAAATGTGAATTAAAGGTGTCATTGTTCAATACTTGGGGGGGGGGGGGGGTTAAGGGAAACATTGTAATTAAAATTGAAATACGGTGGGCTTGAGGGAGAACCCCCAAACCCGGTACCTTCGAGGTTATCAACCGCAGCCGCCGTCGCCACCCCTCCGAAGCCGCCGGACTCCATGGTGCGGTGAGGGTCGCCGCCGCCGCTGCCAGTAGCATCCTTGCTGCCCACGGTGGCTGGTGACCGGCCATCGGTTCCTTTCTTCCCCTTCTTGTGACCATCGTTCCACCACTCCAGATATCCGACGAGTTTGAAGCACTGGTCTTTGATGTGTTTGGTCATGCCACAGTGGCTACACTTCAGGTTGGTTCTATCAGTCCGGGATGATGTACCCGATTTCAGGTATGACCGGCGCCCCTTCGAAACAAGCCCTAAACCATCGGGTTCGTCTGGTCCGGTGACAACAAGACCGGCCGCCACACCTTGGTCTACTGGGTTAGTCTTGGATGTGAGTCCGAGAATATTCCGGTGGGCCGCTTCTTTCCGGACGGCCCCACCGGAGTATCTCCCGTTTTATCGGGTCATACTGTCGGTCAAGGGCGTTTAGAAATTGGAACAGTTTAGTTTCAGATCTGATGTTGTTGTATGTGGTGATATCAGCAGCACACTTCATTGGGTTTGGGTCTCGTCGCTCGATTTCACCCCAGATCCCTTGCATTACTAGCCAGAAATCTTCGAGAGGCACCCCATTCTGCTTCATCTCATTTGCTTTGACGTGTAAGTCAAAGGTCTGCAATTTGTCCTTCCCACTGCTGTAAGTAATTGCAAGAGCATCCCACAATGATTTTGCAGTGGGAAACTCGGTTAAATTACTTGCGAGTGTGGGTTCGATGTTTTGTATTAGCCACGAAAAAACAACAAGGTCATCCTGTTCCCACTGATCAAATGTGTCATCAGTTGGAGCTGGAGGTTTCGGATTTCCCGAGAGATGGCCGAGGAGGTTCTTTGATTTACCTCCTATGGCCACTCGGATCATCCGAGCCCATAAAGCATAATTCTTGCTGTTTAGTTTGAGGCTAATTTTGAGGCTGTCGGATAGGCTCTGTTTTTGATTTTGGTTTTGGGGAAGGCTGTTTTTGAGTAGGTTTGCAAGCTGGGTTGAAAGGTCATCGTTGCCGATCAGATTGCCGTCTTCGGACATGGCGATCTGATCTGGGTGATGAGGCGCAGGTAGATGATGAGCACGAGCAAATGAACTGATCCAAGGATCATTCACTGCTCTGATACCATGTTTCACAATGATAATCAGAATACTATTGATTGTATTTGCTTGTCTCACAATGGAGATAATTACAGGGATTAAATAGGAGCCTATTGAGGTTTATACAAGGAATTACAGCCTGTGATACAATGGGTTTTCCTATAATTAGAGTTGGTTATTTTTGGTTGGGATAGGATGTTGAGCTGATCCCCCAATTTCCTCATTCTTTCTTTTAACAAAGAAATCTATAGTTACTGATTTTTCTAACTCCCTTCAAACTTTCTTCTCTAATGCTTCTTATTAATGTGTTTATATGAAATATTCCGGTTTTGTATAGCATTCTAGGATTAAATATGTCTAATTGATGTTGATTATATATACTCATATTTCCATCTACATCTATTTCTTCTTCTAATTGTATTGTATTATAAGGCTATTATACCATGATCCCCGTTTTATTATACTGTTTAAAAATGTATTGAAAGTTATTGTATCATGGATACTACTTGTTAAATTTCTAACTTCTTGTATCGTTCTATTACTTAGAAAATTATTTATTATTTTCGTGATTGCGGTGTTTATAAGGTGGTGGCTTTTCCCTATCCTTATATCATCAATATTTAATTTATTTATTACGTCTGTGATTTTATCTACCTCTGTATGTATATTATTATTTTGTATGTTTTTCTAGACTAGTTTTTGTAATTTCTCTAATAATCTGATTATTTTGTTATTTTATGAAGTCCAAGTTTTTAATATATCTTTTTAAGCTCCTTTGCATATGCTAAGAATTTTTCTATTCGCTATTTACTAGTTGTCGATTATTTATGTAGATTGATACTTAGATTTAAAACTAGATATGATAAAGCATTTAGATGTGGATTATGTGTGTGTAAACTATATTTACAAGTGCCTTTAATTCTATAAGTACGACTAATTTTATGTATTTATATTTTTAGGATTTGTCTTTTCTAAGAATTCTAGATTTAGAAATTCATGTTTTTAAATTGACGAGGGGCGTTGAGTGATATCTATGATTAATAAATTCCGTATTCTTAGGGGTTGTTTAATTACACTGACTCAGTAAGATCTGATTGAGTCAGAAGTCAAAAATTGACTGAAACTTGGTTATTTCATTCAATATCTGACTAGAACCAAATCAATTCAGTATTTAACTAACAAAACCCACCGGAGTCACACCACCGGTCGGAACCACCACACTACCACTATCACCGTATACATTCCAACCACCACCGCAATCCACCGTACACAAAGGCGCTGCCGAAGGCAGTGTCTGCGGGTCGCGAGGGGGTGGGGGCAGCGGGTCAACAATTTCTTTTCAAAGTTGGGTCAACGATGAAGATCCGATCAACAGAGCCCGAATCCAAAACTAAACGGGTTAACCCATTGACCGAGTCAGACGGTCAGCACAATTAGTCGAGTCAGTCCAAAAACAAACAACTCCTTAGTTTCTTTTCAAATGTGGTTGTGGTGGCGGGCAGCAGGTCAACAATTTTTTTCAATGTTTGGGTCAACGATGAAGACACGATCAATAGAGCCGAATCCAAAACTAAACGGGTTAACCCATTGATCGAGTCAGTCGGTCAGCACAATTAGTCGAATCAGTCCAAAAACAAACAACTCTTTAGTTTCCCTTTAGGATTATCTTATACTTCATATTCTAGAAAGATAACATATTTTAAAAAGACAAGAATAAACAACTAGATAATAATAAACTAACTATAAATAATCAATATTTAGAAATAAAATGTCTTTTCAATTCGTTATCAAAACAAATTGTTTTTCTCCTAATCTTCACTTGCGAGAGTTCTCCAAAAATTTTATTTGGCAAAAATAGATCATCTTATCTTATTTCTTACTACTTTAATAAAAAGGTAAATGTGGGTAACATGTGTCAGCATAACAATCATTCTTATCAATTTTTTCCCGCGTCTCTCTCGTATTAAATAATTACCTTAATTACTAATAAAATTATTTTAATACATTTTAATATATAATAAATTAAGAAAGAAACTTATTTATTAAGGTTATTTCTATATATATTGATACTTTTAATAAGTAAATTTTTTAAAACAAAAAATAATATCATATCTTAAAATATATGATATTTTTTAAAAAATTAAAAATTGATATCAATGTTTTATTATTTTTATAAGAAATTTTTATAAAAATAATATTTTTTACGGTTTGTTTTAGAATAAAATGTTGATTTTTTTAAAACTTTTAATAAGTTGATATAATTGTTTTATTATTTATAATCATTTATGATAAGTAATTTCAATCATATCATATCTTAAAATATTACTTTATAATTAATAAATTTATTATATCAATATTTTATTTATTCAACCCGTGTAATACACGGGTTTACTAACACTAATTAGAAATATAAAGCTTGTCTCAGTCTTTTAAATTTTAACTCTGATACCACATGGTATGGAAGGATATATAAAAAGTAAAAGGGTAAACAATAAAACAAAGGATAGGAATAATAGATATAGAGAATAGCAAGAGAAGACAATAAAATAAACGAAGAGACTTAACGAAAGTCCAAATGAAAGATGTAAATAAAGGTAAAAAGGACATTCTATAATTAAATTAAATATAACTTGAAGAACAAAGGACGAACCTAGAGATGAGAAGGGCAAAGCTAATGAGTATCAGAAGGGATTTGGTGTGCTATTGGAGAGAAGCCACCAACACCACCATTGTCGACCCTTTCCCCTTGTTAACTTCAATTCCCCTGTAAACTTTCAATTTGAATGTAACCATTTGAATGTACGTCATATGCTCCAAATCGAAGCTCCAGTTGCATTTAAGTGCAACCCCACCACCCTTCAAACATAAATTTCAAGTGGCCGATGGTAGTGGTTTACCCTTTTGGCAATTTTAGGGTTTTCTACGGTTGTTTGTTGTGAAGAACTGATGATGATAGATAGTGGTAATGGTGGTCGACGAGGATAAATAGTGGTGATTGTGGCCGGTGAGGGGAAAGGAGGTTGATTTTCTTTTTTAAGTTATATGTAATTACACTACTTGTACCTAGATAAAAAGAGATATAAAATTACAAAAAAATAACCTATTTTAACCATTCTGTTTAAATTTAATAGAACAACTAATATTTGTCAGTATTAATAACTTAATTTGTTATGAAATTTAAAACACAATACCCTAACATGTTACCACAAATCCTTAGTAACCAAATTTATTATTTTTAATAAAACACATAGACCTAATTAACTCTAAAACTACTTAATAATATTTAATATCATATTATGAAATAAAGTAAATAAAAGTTAGAGAAAAGAAAAAGAAAGTGAATTCACTAAAAGCTAAGAAAATAAAAAGTTTATATAAACTAACATAGAAAGTTAAGTCATGTTAATATATGAAGATAAAAAAAGTATGACAGCTTTTAAATAAAAACCATTTACCATAACTATTAAGAACAAAATTTGTAATTATGGGTATAGTTAAATGATAATATTTATAATTTATTTAAATAATTAATTACAGATAATGATAAAATAGTGTGATTCATCACCTGTCTAGCAGTGTAGATATCAACTCCTTGCGTTGAATATGGTGGCAATTATTATTGCGACAGCAGGTACAATTTGAAAGCATGATGATTTTCATAGAGATCATAAGTGCATATTGGTTGGACATTAACTCCTGTTTGTCCCTCTTTCATCTTTCTTGCAAGTTGCATCTCATCAAATGTTGGGTACAATCCTCGAAACCAAAAGTACAACCTTTCAAGATTTATACGTATATTGCAGACATGCATAATGAAACATTTTATAATCCTCAAACCCCTATTAGCTGTATTCCATCAAAATAAAAAAGAGATGTTGTATCTTCTCATGTTCTTTCTTTATGAATCTAGAAAGATAATAACCTTTTAGAGAAAAGAAAATCATAGAAAAGATACTTTTAGAACATATAGGAATATACAAGAAGATGAATGTTTATTTGGATTAATCTTGATTCTTTTTTATATAAAGTAGGGTTTTTATTTGAATGAAGAATAGTCAAAGGGTAGGACTCACAGAAGTAAATGTGCCTGCTTTTTAATGATGATCTCTTCTTTTTGCAATGAATCAGAACACTGGTAGTGGAAATAGATAAAAGAAAAAGAGTAAAGATAGAATAGGTAAAAGATGATACACCCCATAAACCCCATAAAGGTCAAACAAGCATGCATGATACCTAAACATATAGAGAAGAAAGAAACAAAAGAAAATTAATCTTTACACAAACACACAATAAAGACAGGATCCATGTTGAATCAAGATCTGAAATACCCACAAAAGCTAGACAATGAATCAAGCATGCATGATTTCTTAAAGAAGTTAAACAAACAAAAGATTAGTCTCATACAAGCCCATTTGAATCAAAGACATAAGACACCTGCAAAGGTCAAAGAAGCATGCATGATTTCTTAAAGGGTTTCAAGAAAAATTTAAGAAATCAAAGAAACAAAAGTTCGGGTTTCTCACAAGGAAATTTGAATCATGGATATAAGTATATAAGACACCTAATAAGGTCAAACAAGAACATGAATTCTTAAATATTTCAAGTGAATCTAAGAAGTCTAAGAAACAAAAGAAGACAATCCATTTTATATAAGGGTCAAAAACACCACAAAAGGCCAAGCAAGCATGCATGATTTATTAAAAGATGCAACTGAAAAAGAATCAGAGAAAGAGAAGCATGCATCTCACACAAACACACAAGAAAGCAGGATGCAGTTGAATTAAAAACACTTATACCCATAAAGGTCATGCAAAACTACGCATGATTTGCAACATATTACAAGTGAATATAAGAACTCCATAAAACAAAAATTACCACCCAAGAAAAGACAGATCGAAGTCATGTTGGATCAAATGAATAATGGAATATATTGTAGTGGTACCTGTTTTTGGTGTGTAAGAGAAGTGTGAGAGGCTTATGATCAAGGTAATAAGGTAATATCATCAAGAGAGTTTTACAAAGAGACACCAACAGAGCACCATTGGCAGTATGTCCACCTCCATACTACACAGTAAATAAAAAGCCATCTTCACTAATTTGTTCTTTTCTCTACAAACTACACACACACACACACAACAAACACATTAAGATGTCTTCTTTCTCCTTTCTTCTTCACAGACAACCTAAAGAGAAGAACACCAACACAAAAGGTTAGTCTTTCTATTCTTTCTTCTATTCTTCTTCACACTATACCCTAATCGCATACACACAAATTACACAAGACAGTCTTTCTTTTCTTCTTCACACTATACCCTAATCACATACACACACCTGACATAAAGCTATCATCTATCTATTTCTTTTTCTCAATCAAACTACACCCTCAATGCTCATCATGCAAAGTTTCTTTCTTTTCACTCTTTTATATGAATAAAAAGAGAGGTGGACAGAATGCCAAAGAACTCTGTTGAGAAACCCTTTATTAAACCCTCATGAAAGAGATAATTGACATGAATGTAGAGATGATCAATTCACTTCAGATAAAAGCACAAATTATACTCAAAACATATAAAGAAAAGATTCAACACAAGAATGATGGAGAGAGAGAGAGAGAGAGAGTAAATGAGAGGGTTGAATAATTGAGGAGGGTGGAAGGTATTTTCTGATACTAATTGATGTTTCACAGAGCAGAAAGAGATGGAGAATCAAATCAAATTTATTGATCTAAATCCTCTAATTTTCCCCTCGATCATGACGAGATAAAAGACTAACAAAACCCACATGGGTCTTTCTTCTTTGCATCAAATCAGTCTCTCTTAAAGATTCTCTCTCACAAATACTTACGCTTGGTGAGGGTGAATTCAATCGGTAGAAAAGATAAGCATGAAAATCATATAGCAAATGCTCCAAAGAACGTAGAATTATGGTTAGATGTGGAGAACTTATTTTGTTTACAAATTACTCAACATCGATATGACAAAAGTATAGAACAGAATCCATTTCAAAGATAAAAAATGTTGATGAAAAAGTCGCTTTAGGGTATTAAGGTATGAAGAAGAGAAAAGAATGCTTTTTCCAACGCTCCCTTTCATGTCATGTTTTTGACTTTTTAGTTTATTAAATTATATGCAATTATTATTAAGTTAAAATATCAGATATATGTTGTGTACATAAAATCTATTTTATTAAAAAAATTTAAATCAAACGTACTATTAATACAATAATTTAAAATAGTTGTGTTTGAAGCTCATTAAAAACTTAGAGCTTTATGGATTTAAAGCATTTTTAATTAGCTTGTAATGGTGTTTAGAACCATACTTGTGTTTATGTCATTATGTTTGAAACCCCAAAATACACACTATAGATTTATTCCCATCTTCTATTTTTTTAACAATGGAACAATTATAATTATAAATAAAAACAAAACACCACCAACAAGATGCTACGGGCAAGATACGAGATTTACAATGGACATCTAGAAAAAAGAAAAGTTACACCATTTGTGCCACTTTCCGTCTCCTACACTTCCCATGTGCTTAATCCACGAAAAAGACAGCAGCTTCAAATCATCCACTACTTTTGGAAATGAAACTACTTTTTTAAATTAAAAATGAACCCATTCCGCTCTTTCCATGTGTGTAGATAGTTGCCTAGAAAATTGCATACATTGTCTTATTTTCATTACTGAAGATCAGAATTTGAAACAGGGCTAGAAGTGTGTCCCTTAATGATTGTGTAGAACTTGAGTCAACACGGTATCATCTAAAGACATGATCTCCCACATTAGTAGCAAACGAACAGTGCATGAGCACATGGTCCGCGGTTTCCCTAGACCCAAACAAAAATCTTCAACCCGTAGATTGGCGAGCTAACCCCCAACTAAAAATGAACCGGACTCATCCCCTAACCATAATCACTTTTCCCTTCCCCATACGATTTACATTATTCACAATCCCTTCGAGTTGAAGGATCTGTACAACGACCTTGTCACCACTTGAAAGATTATGAGACTAGTTCTATCTGACTGATTGCTCATTTGCCCCTAGTTTATGGGCCACCGATCATAGTTTATTCTTTTTAGCTTTAAATAAATTATGGATTTTCCGATAAAGGGGGCCATTACCAACACACAATTATCCGACCAAAACTTTACCGAAAGCCATCTTCATGAGACTTCTTACTTTAATGCTATCCTAACTACACGAATTCATGTATAGGAACTATAATTATGTTATATTTAACCGGTATGTATTAATATATATTTATTAATTATTTATATTTATAGAGATTTTTATACATTTCCTCTTTTAAAACTGTAAGTTACACATTTCTTCGTGTCGAAAATCAATTACATAATTTTTCTTCAAAAAATATATATTACATGTTTATCATTTTCATAAAAAACAAACGTATGAAATAACTATTATATCTTTATTTTGCTAATGTTATTTTTACGTATTGATGTTTTGTTATTCTAATTGTTTGAAATTTTGATGATTGTGTTTTATGTTTAAAGAAATATTTTTAATATTCAGTAGTTTTTGTTTTGAAATAAAATTTATATTTATATTTTGGATTGTAATTATACTTTTATTTATATAGAATACTCTAAATTAAGAAAGCTGTATGAAAATAACTTAATAAAAATATAGATAAAATAAACTTTTAATAAGGAATTTTAACAGATTAATATATATGTAATATATATAATTTGGAAAAAATATAAATATTTGGTTTGAATAAATATATAATTAATAAATTTAGGAAAGAGAAGTATATAGGTAAATGCGTTATATTTTTATATTAGTTTTTATAAACCCATATATTACATGAATTTACTAAATAACATATCAAATAGAATTAAAAATTACTAATTATAAAATATATTCAAATATAAGATATGATTGAAATATTTCTTATCATAAAGAGAATGAAAATTTTATTTTTAAAAAAATGTTATTTTTTCAGAACTTTCTTATTATAACTCTCAATTTTTTAAAATATTTACAAAAAATTTTCTATTTAAAAAAAACTATTTTATAAAAGTTTGTTTCTATAGAAATAACATTAATAAAAAGATCATTTTCTTAATTTAATTAAAAAAAACTATTTTATTATAAATAACAATCACATAATATTATTAGAAATTAATGTGATTGTTAAATAGAAGAGAGATACAAGAAATTTTATTAAAGATAAATGTAAGTTAACACATATACCGCTACTTACAAGGGGATAAATGTAATGTTAACATATGATTCTACTTTCTAAATATGAAAAAAACCTTATCATCTAATATGAAAAAGAAACCTTACCATCCAAATCCAAATATTACATAATTATGTACATGGTGACTCAATATTGATTAACGTTTTACGTTCGCTTGGTTTAAAGTTACTAACACCCGCAAACTTCGGACTTGTTGAATTTATTAATTTACATTTTATGGGTTTTCACTAACTTTTATTGATTTAAGATCATTTGATTGTACATAAATGAAACGTGGATCTAATACATTCATGATTTTATTTTGTCATTTAATTTTTTGTATAGAGTTGTGTTAGTTTTTGTTGAACTAGTCAAACTGAATTTTTTTATTCATTTACAACTGGTTTGATGTACGGTAATATAGGGTTTAATTAAAGCAATAGTTTTTACCTTGCAAAAAAAAATCAGTTGTTCCTCTAATATTTTATTTTATTTTCGTCAAGGTTTATTATAAAAATATAGAGAGATTAATTACTTGTATATGTTGTTTAAAATTACAAAATAATTATTTATAAGGGTGTCTTGTGACATGTATGTGTATACTACTACGTACGTACAACAGTTATGTATCTATCTTGTATGTATCAACATACACATATATACACATAAATAGAGAGAATCATATCATCAAACTCACCATGCAGTACTAATTAAATCTAAAGGTACCCTGCTCCATCATCATATAATGCAAAAGCTTTCTCGAGAATTGCATGGCCATGAACCTGATCGATCATTAAAAATATTGTTGTCTTAATATTTGTTAGTTTAAAGATTAAACAAAATATAGATTAAAGAATAATTAATGTTATATAAACAATGCTTATATATTTGTTTACTTGTTATTAAAGAAAATATACATAGAATATCACAAATATATTATATTTTTAGGTCTATTTATCTGTCAATATTTGTTTGTATCAAATAATTTTATACAAAAACAATCATATATAGTGTAATACGTTATTTTCACATAGCTATGGATTCATTAAAATACAACGAGAACAAATCTTTTCTTATTAGACAACCTTTTTGGAATGAATTTTTAAGACAAATAATATAAAGTGGGCCGAGTAAGGTTCTTATTTTATTACCATTATAACATTTCGAAGTTTAGTGAATTATTTTTCACTCTTAGTGGTCTACATATCATAAAGAGAGAAACCAGACGTATGCCTAAAGTGAAAAACTACGTGTATCTTCATCCATGTAGCATTTGTGTTCTTAGAAGCTAGAAGGTGCATGCTTCTGTTTCGTTGTTATTGCATCGTCTCCATACTCGTTCATAGATGAACTCACAAATTAGGGTTCATGTTCCACTCTGTTGCGTTCCTTTGTTAGAAATATAGTTCGCTATTGATCGAGGTCGTCCCAAAGAAGATTTGATTTTTTTGGTGGTTGCCCTCCTCTATTAAAGTAGAAGTTCTTCTTGGCCTATGACAATGTCAAATTTAGTACAACTTTCAAACATATAATAAAAGACTTATGGGTGCTGGAACTAATTGTGTGTCTTCATCGCTTCGTTGTACTATACATAAATAATACCATAACAGCACCTCCTCACCATGGAGCTCCGCATTGGCTATCAGCACTGTTGATCGTGAACTTCTCCTACTACTCAAATTCTTTATCTCTTCTTTTAATTTACTTTATGTTTTTTTATTTGTGAACCTAATTTGATGTTTTTTTCATTATATTTTCAACGTGAAAATATGAAAAATGGTGAAAAATGACAAATCGATGCACATAACCGAGACGATACCAGGTACGGTAATCATATGTTGGGATGAGCCGGAACTACGGTTCTTTCTAACTTAATTTTCGTGGATGACCATTTTGTTAGATGATGACTTTGATTTTATTTTGTTTTAATATTTGAATTGTGTATGAAATTCGGGGTATGCCTTATCGCTAATATCAAGCCCATGGTTGATTTTTGGGTTATGAAAAGTTAGTTTTTATTAAGAGAAGAATAATATAAGTGCACTAACATATTAATTTTGAGGTAACTATCTAATGGACTTGAGTTTTATTGTTTTTAAGTGGTCTAAAAGGGCATTCACATCAGATTTTTTATATACCTTCTTATAAGTATATAAACCATTATAATTTTTTCACACTTTTTTTCAATTAATTTTTTAATACTTTTATCATTATACTTTATTGTTATTTTACTCATAACAATTTTTCATTATAAGGGTGGCCAATGTATTAATAAAAATATAGATGAACAGTAATATTTTTATTTTCTACACTTACAACAAAAGAACAATATAAGTACATTAACATATTATTTTTTAAAGTAATTATCTAATGGACTAGGGTTTTATTGTTTCTAATGATATATAAAAGCATTTATATCAAGTTCTTTATATTTATTCGTATGATTATAATAAAAATTTTTATTTACTCTCTCTTTTTCAATTATATTAATTTATTATTACTTTTATTATTATTATTATTTTTCTTTATTTTACCCACAACCATTTTTAAAAAATATTTAAAAAATCCTATTGTGATAAAAATAAAGTAGCATTTTTTTCTTCATATGGAACCAATCACAAACATCTTATAAAATATAAGAAATGCATTTATGATAATATAAAGAAGTTATGGTGAATACTTCAAGCTTTCAAATAAGGTAATTGATGCTTATAATTGTTTGACCGGGTGTTTCTTTGCCGATGGGTCTTGTTGAACTCGAGTGTGCTTTGAGTTGACCAAATTATAAGTGGATTCAAATATAAGTTAGTTACAATAGTTTTAGAACAAGATCGGATTGTATTATAGGTATGGTAGCCGAATAGATTTAAGTACCAAATGAAATCATAATTATATATACAAAACATTAAATGTATAGTTATATATATAATTTAATATAAGTAATTTATGTGTATATTTTATAGTTATATATAAAACTTAACAATAATTTAATGTTCAAAATACCAATTTATTGTTCAACCATTTGTTTTTACCCATTAAAATCCAAAAATAAAATAAAAAATTCAAAATTTGGTTCAACCACTGGTCCGGTTTGTAGTATGACCACCAGTTTGAGATGAACCGACTGGTCCAACCCCTCCAAAACGAATTGGTCTGACCCGGTTTGGTCACTCTTTCGATTCCCAGTTAGACCGGTCGATCCGATCCGATCTTCGTTGGTTAGTTACGTATATTTTATTTAATATTGTGAAGATAACTATTTGAGAACCAGACGTGACGTCAAGGTGACACCGAACACCCAATGGAAGAAAGTTCAGGTAATGGCATGTGGAATTTAGACGGCAAAGATTAATAACTTTATAACAGAGGCTTTGTTTTATTGCTTTAGCTTTTACGGTAAAAATAAACAGAGTGAAATTAAAAGGTAGGAATTTTATGTTACACACAGAATATATATTATTATTTTTATTTTTATAACTATATTAAAAATTATTTTTTTTTTTTACTGAAATGATACTTTTACTACCTTAATCATTACTTTTATTATTCGTTCCACTTACAATCATTTCATATTAAAAATATATGTAAACATTAAATAATATTTTTTAAAACATTCTGATAAACATTAACATTTTATCTAATCATAACTCAAAACTACTAACAATCATTTTTTTATAATATAAAAACGCACTCAAAGATTTATATCTACTATGAATACTCAAATACAATATTGTACACCTATATTATATACTAAAAATAAACACGTTCATAAAAAATCTTACTCATAGAATAGGGTCTGGGATTGAAGTTGTAGGGAAAAATATATTATAATTTTATAATATCGTTGAAGCAATTAAATATGGAAAATAAGAACGAGGACGTCAAATCCGAGCTTTACTTGAGGAGGATCTTAATTAAGAGTTTCAAATTGCAAGTTTTAATTTGAAGCATTATTGATATTAGGGAGATCCTGATCACAATATCCATGAAGAACATTTGTCTTCAAAGCATGTTACGTTATAGAAAAGTAAATAAGAAAATAAAATAATAAATAATCCGACAAAGTTATTCTTTTCTTATAAAATGTTACCTTGGAAGTAATAACAATATTTTTTATTCAAGATCAGCCGAAGAATGTATAGAGAAAGGTAAGATATCATTTGTATGAAAACCATTCTCCGACTTTTTATTACATCAAAATCCTGAGGCTGGTATATATACACAAATTTATAAAAACAATTAAAAACATCTGTTATTAGCACATTATAAAAAAAAGTGGATCATACACAAGCATTATAGACTCTTTCATTGATTTAGAACGTTATTTTATAAAAATGTGGTCGCCTTACTACAACCTATAGGATATTTTTCCTTTGTTAACATTGATAATTGTCCACACTTTCAACGATTTTTTTTCCAGAAATAGCACATCGCTATTCAAAAGAAAAAAATACGTGTTTAATTTAAAATGATATGAGAAAAGTATTTTGATTTATGAAGATGTATATCAAATTTAAAAGGTATCAAAGGGTTACATGCAATGATGATATAGCATGGAGGAGCATGGAGCTTTTTTGTTTTTTTGAAAAAAGGAAAAGAAAAGGAAAAGCAAATAATTTGTATGGTGGGGGTCGTGAGAGTTTCAAGAAGTGAATGATGAGGGGGGATGACGATTTTGTTACCATGATGGTGATGCACCAACCCCTACCATTCTATAAAACCCCCAAAATGAAACAAATTATTAGTTTCTTTAGTTTTGCTGAAAATTTAATAAAACTATACATTTTTCCATAGCTAAAATGAAAAAATATATATATTTTTAGTTAGAGTCAAAGATTTTTAAGGGTGGACGGGGCACACTTAACTTGAACTCCAGCGTGGCCCAGCCCCACGTGGCAACATTGCCGCCGCCCCCTCACGCCGCAAAATTCCTCTTTTATGTTATATTCTCAGCGTGAGCTGTGATCGAATTGTGTGTGCATGTAGTGTGTAGTGGTGTTAATGTTGTATGATTTGGCAACATTACTCCCACCAAATATGAGTGTATGTGAGAAAATTATTTATAAACACTTAAAGTAGGGTTTTATTTATGATTTAAAGCTTTAAAACTAAATTTGAAATAAATAGGGCCAGGTAAATCATTTTGAAGTTCTAAGACCGAAATAAAAACTTAGGGTTCTTTTCTAAATATCATCATTGAATGACATTCTACTTCAATTTTTTTTCTTTTCGAATGACGTGATGGTAAGTCGAAATTTGATGATGGATGGTTTTGAGGAACACTTTAGACTCTAAGTTGTGTACTTCAATCAATATTCAACAGCTTTAGAAAACATAAGATACCACAATCAAAATATCATAATTAAACTCCAAAATATAAGCTTTAATTCCCAGGCAATTAGGTGATTAAGTTTCTTAGCGGCAAATCTAAAATTACAAACCATAAACTTTTCCCAATTCAAGAACACAGAAACAAGATCACAATCTTTGAAACACATGCTTCCTAGATTACCAAATAGATAATGAATCAAATTTCTCGTACTTTGAATCCAAAACCCACAAAACTACATGCTAAAAAAACTAAATATATAACAATAAGAATGATAAGAACCATACATATCCCTAACAAACTACAATATCAGTCATTGAAATCTTTAACAAACATAATAAAGGCATGATAACAATAGCCTTAGAAAACATAACTAACATAGAAAAAATGAAACCTGGCTAATAGTTGGAGTCCAAGAAAAAACTGATACTACACTTCTATAGTAATGACAGAATAAAAGGAGTCAAGAACAACTTGTAATCTATGGATGGAACAATTGGGGTCCCTAAACAATTTGTAATCACTGACCACTGAAGATAATGAGTGAAAAAAAACACTAGATGGAAATGACGATAAAGAGTTTAAGAAACCGATTAAGATGTGAAACTAAGAAACCTAATTTAACATTGACATTTGAGACAAATGGCGATTTCGAGGACTCTGTTACGCCTCTTATAGTTCGGTGGCCACCATTCGTTTCCCCCTTACTTTCGACAATTAGAAGCCGACAATGAGTTTATTATCATCCACACTCAAAGGCATGTATGACAAACTACTGAACCTAATCACATTCTTTCACGGACCGAAAAGAACTTAAATATGTGTAACAAGTTATTATTTTTTAATGTTTGAGACCCCAATGAATTAAAGGCCTAAGGTGCCGAAATTTTAAAAGAGGAATGTCCTTGATAACAAAAAGATCACTATTATGCACACACTTTGCATGCCATGGAGACTCTTCGCTTAAGTTTAGTAAATTTTTTTAATGTTTGAGAACTCAATATAACAAAGGCCTAAGGTAATTATCTAAATTTTTCAGAAGAGGGTTGTCCTTTATATATAACCAAATGATCACTATCATGCGCACACTTTGCGTGCATTGAAGACTCTTCGCTTGTTGTGAGTATTTTGATGCTTCATGTGATAAGCAGATATATTTAATCATTTCCAATTATACGTGTTTTACAAAAATTTTATGTTCACTACATTTCATAAAAATATATGCATATAAAAACTTAATCTAAAGAACTCATCAACAGTTGAAACATATATACCCAAACACACATGGACGTTATAGCTACTAAAACTTTGTGTTAGTGCCGTGGGGGGTGGGGGGGTGTTATGTTAGTTTTACATATCACTAGGGGAAGAAGCCAGGGAGTTAAACATCCTAGTAAGCCCTCAAATAAACTACATAAGTTTATTTTCATATGGATAATAATGAGATGAGATCAAAGGATTCCAACATATGTCCTACTGGTTTCATTTCCGCTTACGTTCAATTATAGTATCATTAGGATTCAGTGTCAATTGTATGTGTGAATGGTGTTAATTGGCCGATAGGGAAGGGGTGCATCCTCCTTATGTTAGTGTATTGGAGATTGGTGGACAACAAATGTTATTGCAATAACAATGCCTCAAGGTTGGGCGGTCGTGGGTAAGGTTGGGGCGCTCAAGGAACAACAACACCGGTCGATATTAGGGGTGTCATTAGGATTTTTTAGTCTGGTTTCGAGTTATTCAGGTCAGGTTCCTCGGGTTTTTATGTGTAGGAAATCAACCCGAATACCAAACCAAATAAGAAACATTTAATCGGTTTTCGGGTTTTCATATTCGGGTTTATTCAGGTCGGGTTAATTGGTAATCGTGTTAGACTAAACGAATAAGCTTTAAATTATTTGCTATCTCAAATGTTTGTTTGAACAATATATATATATATATATATATATATATATGTATGTATATATATATATGTGTGTGTGTGTGTGATCAAAATGCATGTATGAGATTTAACATTATTATCAACATAGAATTTTGTTTATTATCTTGATTGGAAAATTTTTCATGTTTACATTCACTTTATTATGCATATTTAAATATCAAATGACTATATATAAATTATTCTTAAAATTTATATAATAAATTTGAACCACAACAATATAATATAAAGTTTGAAAAATCATGTTTTCAAATCTTGTAAGTGGTAGCATAACACACACATATATATAAATCTTGGAATTTATTAAAAACTAATATTCGGGTTAATCGGGTTAATCGGGTTGACCCGAATCCTACAAACTCACCCAAAGACCAAACCATTTATATAAATCAGGTTTGGGGTAGTGTAATAATCGGGTTGAATTGCTTGGGTTATTTCTTAATTGGGTTCGGTTTGATTTTTTTCAGGTTTGATATTCGGGTTCGGGTAAAAAACACACCCTTAGTCGATATAAAGAAAGAGCATTTAGACACATGTGAGAATGATGGTTCATTAGTGAGTTGATTGTTTCAAACGAATCTAAGTGGAAATGTAATGTGTGATTAGACACAATGCTAAACAAGTTGAATTTAATGTTAATAAAGTTTGGAGATTTTTAAGTAAATCAAATGTTATTATAAAATGAATGTATAACGGTAATAAGAAGGTGATTGATGTTTTGAGCATGTGTCGAGCTATAATACAAATTATGAAATTTTAATATGACAATAATTGGCTTGCCTCAAAATGAGGGAAGGCCACCCATATATACATGAATAAGATATAATCTTTACACACCAAGAATGCTAAACATACAATAAAAGAGACTGAACTAAACTACCTATACTTAGTTAGTCTAATCTCCTCCCACAAGTGGAAGGTGGGCCAGTCGAGCCCAAGCTTGTGGCGAAAGAACTCAAATTATGAGTGTAGGAGACCCTTTTTATAAATAACTGCAACCTAGAGCTTGGTAGATATAATTTTGTGTGAAACTTCTTAGATAAAACAAATTCATGAACAAAGTGACAATCCAAGCTAATGTATTTTGTCCTTTTATGAAAGATAGGATTTTGAGAGAAGAACAATGCACTGTGATTGTCATAGAATAGTGTTGAGCATCATGGGGAGAGCATGCAACTCATGCAACAAGTGAGTAATCAAAATATTTCCCATATTTGCCATGATATGATAGCCAACTCATAACTCGAGCAAGAAACCATTTGAAGCTTTTTAACACTCCATGAAACAAGGTTCCCAACCATACATATAGAATATTCATACATTGAGTGACGGGTTTTAATGCACCAAGCCCGGTCTGTTCGAGTAGCCAAGAATAGAGGTGTTAAGACATCAAGAAAATGTAAGGCCAAGCGCTACTGTATATTTGACGTACACAATGATTCACTTAAGTTGTTGAAAGCATTTAATAGTTGGTTGTTTCATATATTGACTAACTTGGTTTACAAAATAAAAGATATCAGGTCTTGTTATCGTTAATATTGAAGAGCACCCACAAGAGATCGATAGAGTGTCGGATTAGAGTGTAGCTCAGCGGCAGAATAGAAAATCTTGTTGATGGATAGTGGAAGTGTGAACTTCTTTGGAGTCTATGATTTTGGCCCAATTAAGGTTATCCAAAGCATACTTGTATAAACAAGCTCAAGTTCAAAAAGGTAGCTTAATTCCCAAGATCTTTGATTGCAAATTCTTTACGTAAATTTTTGATAATGACATGCATGCTTGACACCACGTGAATCCATTTTTCATAAAAACATACTAGAGTGATGGAACCATACACGTGGGGTTGCTTGAGCCCATATAGCCCTTTATTTAACAGACAAACATGGTTTGAAAAATGGGGTTTACCAAATCTAGGTGGTTTTTCCATGTAGACAAGTTCATTTAAGTGGTCGTGAAGTAATGTGTTATTGACATCAACTTGATGTAAGTTCCCGTTGTTGATCACAACAATAGATAGAACTACTTGGATAGTTGAGGCTTTAACCACCAGACTAAGCATGTGTTAGTAGTCAAGGCCAGGTATTTGGTTGAAGGCTTGAGCTACTAGACGGGCCTTGTATCAATTAATAGTTCCATTAGATTGATATTTTGTTCTAAACAACCATTTGGAATCAACCATATTGTGATTGCTTGGGCGAGCCAATGTCCATGTATTATTATTAGAGAAAGCAGTGAATTCTTTGTTCATTACATCGAGCCATTAAGGATGCTTAGCTGCGAACATTAAACCATTTTGGTTCGACATTGGTGAAGAGAGCTTTATACAAATTATGTTATTCAGTGTGGGATATTCGGATGATGTTTTCGTCTGAATATACTAACTTATATTTTTGTTTGAGTAACCATAGGCTTAGTAGGTTGTAAATGGCCAAGGGGAGTTAGATGAGGTGAAACAAGGTGATCAAAAGATGGTTGAGATGGGTTGAGCATATCAAGGCTTCGGTTTGGTGGCGATCAGGTGAAGGGGATCGATGGTGGACTAAGCTATACAGTTGTTTGCGGGCTGAGATGGTTGGGGCATATTGGGCTCTAAAATTGAATTCTAATGAAGTAATGATGGGTTAAGGTAAAATAATTGGGTTGGTGGTGGGTGTGGTAGGCCCAAAAAAGATGTTTGAAGGATCACACAATGGGCCACATGCTAAGGTGAGACGAGTTGTGTTTGTGGATATTAAAAAGGGCATGTTGAGAATCTTATTTATGAGTGACGAGTGAAACCTTTTCCAAGGATTTATGTTAAGGAAGTTGATGGACATTGGAGGCGTAGGTATCACCCTAGAATGGAAATTGAAATTCGTCAATTTTGGCATGACATGTGATGTACGTTCGCAGCGTGGTTGGGTCAAGGACTTTTGAAATATTTGTATCGAGAATTATAACCCATAAATATACATTGCATGCTTCTAAGTGATAGTTTATTAGAAAGTAGTTTCTAGTGCAAGGGTACACGTGGTAAGCAATAAGGTTGAAAATATTACAAACTAATTTTGTTAAGAAAATGAGTTCATAGGGGGATGGCTAATTTAATATTTTAGATGGTAGTCAATTTATGGTGTTAACAGTCATGTTAAATGATTCCACCTAATATGTTGATGGGGCATGGGCACTAAAGAGCATTGCAAGCCTAGTTTCAACAATGTGACAATGCTTGCATTCAGTGTGGCCATTTTTTTAGGGGTATATTGACATGAAACATCGTGAAATGTGCCATTTGAAGTGAGTAAGTGACGAACATTTGATTTAAAAATTCAAAGCATTTATCAATTTGCAAAATCTTAACTTTTATGGTGAATTGAGTTTGAACGAATTGTATAAATGGATATAATATCATAATGTTCATTTTCTTGTCTTAGAGGGTAAAACCATGTTAATCGAGAATAGTCATCAACGAATATAACATAATATCGATAGTATCAATGTATATAACAAGGGAGGGTCCCCTCAAGTCATATTGTATTAAGTCTAAAGATTTAGAGGCACATTTTTCATTACTATCAAAAGGCAAGTTATGACTTTTAGACATTATACAAGATGAACAAATATTAGCTTTTTGTAGAATGAATGTAACTGATAAACAACCTGATTTATTTAAGCGAGACATAATATCAAATGATGAATGACCCAAAGTTAAATGCCATAACTCAAAGGATGCTTTGTGGGGTGGGGGGAAGTTGAACTATAGTATAAGTATGATGACCAAAACGTAGGACATAAAGTCAAACCTTCACACTAACCATGAGCGAGAACTTGCTTTGTTTTTCGGCCCTGAATATAAAACATAGGATAAGAAAACAAAACATCTAAATCATTATTAGTGGTTAGTTTACTAATAGAAAGAAGGTTATGTTGTAAATGGAAATAGTGAGGATGTTTTTTAATTGAATATTGTTGTGGAGAGTTGTGTGTCCAACGTATGAGATAGGATGTGAGTTACCATTACTAACGGTTACATGATTAGAGCCAGTGTATGGCGTGGACTTGTTAAGATAATCAGAAGAAGAAACCATGTGGTTGGAGATATCAGAGTTATGAACTAGTCTAGCCCCAAGTTTGGAACATGAGATTAAGCCTGGAAAGGTTTTCCTTAATCATTGCCATGAGAGATGAGATGTGAAGCATAAATGGCAATGTTTGGACATATATTAGCATAATGTCCATCATGACGATATAGTTGATAGTGAGGAGGTCATCCACCGTGACCACAACCACTGGGAAGACCACCATGTTGGAGACGACCGTTGTGACCCCAAGATGGGTAGGAGGGTTTGCTGATGGACAAAGACGGGAACAAACGGGGTTGGTAGGGTTCCATGGATGGAACATAGGAAGATTTCATGACTCTTGATGTGAATTAATAAAACCCAAAAGGTGGGTGACGGTTTGGTGGCCTAAACAGTAATGGAGATGGTATGAAAAGGAGCACCGAGGCTAATAAAAACTAGTAGACCTTATCTATGTCATTGACAATATGTTCAATGGTCAAGAGTTGGTTGCAGGCACCTTCAAACTTATGACCATAATTTGTAATAATGGAGGATACTTTAACTAAATGTCAAAGTTAATCCTGAAGATGGTGAACACATTCAATAAACATGTTTCGATACATGTTTTCTAAGATAGCCCTTATATCATAAGCCAAGTTGAGACCAAGGACCTCTGCCATAGCCTCCTCGAAAGGGAAGCATTAAGGATGATGGTTGCTTTCTTGTCATTAGCAATCCATGAGAGTATATGGGATTAGGTGTGGCTTTGTCCCCTTAGGTGGTGATTGTAGGAGGAGGGACGACAACATTATTAGTGATGCGGGGAGATTTAAAAAAGATAGGAGGGAGGTCATTTGATTTTTCCAAACAAGGTACTTAAAAGGGGTGAGTTTGATAGGAAGCATATGAAGAATAGTGTTCATGGGGATTGACTTATAACTTGAGGAAGATGATGCAACCATGGGAGAAGAGGGAGGGAACAAGAGAAGATGAAGGAGGAAAGGCAGGCGATAAGAAGAGGAATGGATCGATAGACTCTATGATACCATATGGAAAGTTTAATATGACAATAATTGGCTTCCCTCCAAGTGAGGAAAGCCACACATATATACATGAATAAGATACAAGCTATACATACCAAGAATGCTAAACATACAATACAAGTCCTTGAACTAAACTACATATACTTATAAAGTTTGTCTAATAAAAATGAATGGTTATAGGGACGAATATTGTGAGTTGAGTGTTAAAAGAAACAATAATGTACTGTGGGACATTATGTTAATAAAAAGTTATTATTCGATGAACAAGTGGTCAATGTTAAAGAAACGTTGATTGTATTGATGGTATATGATGTTTATAGGAGTTTTAATGTGCTATTTTGAAATGTGTTACGATAAAATACATGTTATGGTTTTGGAAAAGCATGTAGTGGTTATTGATCTAAATATTATATGTATGATTGGTATGTTAAAGTGCCAAGGTTATTAGTTGTTTGCGTATTGATCGTGGGGTAAAAAATTAATGTATAATTAACATAAAAGCATGATTTTATATTATGATTAGTGTGGAACAAGTTTATGTGGTTGGTGTTTTGATTTGTAAAAATTGAAGTTACAAAAGGCTTGTTTTGGAGAAAAAGGAACAAAAGACGAAACATCAAGGGTTGAAGCTGAAAATAAAGAAAGTTACCAAAATAGCCAGTAAACCCTAAACTAGCGTATGAGACACCGTTCAGTGTATTGGCAATGTATTTGTGGGCATATTTGAAGAAAAATCAAAAAGTTGGGCGTCAGAATACAGGTTGGGCGTATGATACGCCCATGGTCGGCATATCATACTCCAGTGTTCAACAAAGTTCCTAATTTCATGGTTTTTCAAGTTATTTAAAGATATTCAACCTTAATTCGAAAGAAGATTTTTTCCATTCAAAGATAGATGAGTTCAAGGTGTCTTTTTGTGCTTGCAAGTTTCCCATTTAAGACAAGAATCATCATTGATCGTCATCAATTCAAGATTGAAGAAGTAATGAAGACCATGAGTGGCTAAATCATCTAGGTTGCTTTCGGGTGGATGGTTCTTAACAAGTGCAATGGTTAGTCATGTTTAGGGTTTCTATGTTAAACACTTTATGATTAAATGTAATTAAGGCTTTGGTTGAGTTAAACGATTTACTTATAAAGAAAGTTATTTGATTTATCATCAATTTTGGTTTTCTTGTATCATTAGCTCATTGAGAAAAGTAGATATGTGATATAGATGAATTGATAACCTTGTGAATGAACGAGTGTTAAAAGATTGTTCCTTGGTTATCACTTCAATGAAAAGTCAAGATCTTGAGTCGTGTTATGCAACCCTAAAGTATATCTGATAAACCATTAATCTTGTAGAACTTGAAACCCGAAAGTGATTGTTTCTTATTATTTAATCAAATTAGTTTTAAAGTTCTTTGCTTTATGTACGTGTGTTCTCCAAATCATTCAAACTTTTAAGATTTAGTTTCAAGTTTCCATATTTTTGTTAATCCAATTGAAATCGTTAAACACTTTCCACATATTCCCTGAGGAGACGGCCTTACTTTCCCTTACACAATAAAGGTAACTAAAACTGGTTATTTAACTTAATTTTGATAAAGCCTCGACAACCAGATCACATATGTGAGTATACTTGTTTGTTTGTGGACTTTTGGACATTGTTGTGTGGACCTGCTAAGTGTGTTTAGGGATATTTTAAAATGTTCCAACTAGTATAATATGTTTGGATTCCAGATTCTCCATTCTTCAATCATAAATACTTGCGAGCCCATGTATTATATGGTTGACTTGGTAGTCTTGAGCACCATATACATCTCTAAAATGAACTTTTCCCGGTGTTCATATTTGACTCATGATAAGATGGTCATGTTACATGGGTTAAGTATGAAATCCATAAATAACTTCTTGTTTAAAGGAAAATCAAGCTTCTTAAGGGGATTAACATAACTCTTCAACTTTAATACATTCAAGGTTACTTAAGAACCATATTTCATTGTACTGAAAGAAATATTTTATTGTTTTAAAGTACTTATTAAGTTTGTTGTTAGAACATTTCCTTCATGTTGTAGGCTACATGGCTATGCAACTAATCTCTTTGGTATTCCAGCATTGTAGCTGCCAACACAAGGCATGGTACACTAAATGAGTCATCTAAGGCGTCCCTTATGGCCTAAAGGTATTAGCAGCTAGTTCATTAAAAAATGGAGATTCAAGCACATAATGCTTTTTTTCTGATTTGGAACATTTCTCAAGTTACAGGAGCAAACAAGAAAGTTTGCGACAATGAGTTTTTTTGTCCATAATGGATCATAAAGAGTTGTTAGAGTTTGCGGAGTGTTACACTAAAAAACAAAGCATAAAGTTTTAGCATTTTCTATAAAAACACTTTAATAATTGGCAAACATTTAATTTACTCATAAACTTTGATTAAGTAAAATTAGTATTCATATTTCACCATATTCGTGCAAGGACCAAGCAAGATACACGAATAAGATTATTTTGGTAAAAGTTTCAGGGTATTTTGGTAAATAACACTTAATCAAGTGATTGGTTCTTCTTTTCATGAAATGTGTACGCATGAAGTGTGCTAATTCTCTCTAGATCCACCTTGTCTTGACACATGTAGGCCCAAATGTCTTATTAAGGCTTAAATACATAAGGTTTCGTGCCTTTCCAAGTGTTTTAAAAAGGGTAGCATATAACTATCGCTTTCATATTAGGTTTTTGTGTTGGATGTTTAAGAATAAAATTTTATTAAAAATTGATATTGTTTGATAAATGTTTCAATGTCATATACTAAAAAGTTGGCCATATACAAGTTCCTTCTTTAGTCTATTAATAAGCTTCTCATAAATGTGTTCCATCAATCACTAGGGGTGTTCAAAACTATATCCGAAATTGAATAAAAAATATCCAAAAATCTGAATCCGTATTTCTAAAAATTTGAATATCTGAATTATGAATTTCAGATATCTGAATTTTGGATATTCGAAATTTCGGGATTCATATTCGGATCCGGATTCGATGATGTTTTTAAGGAATTTATGATATTCGGAAATCCGAATTATCCAGAATATTTCTATAAAAACTATTAAAAAATAATTATTAATTAAAAGTATAAGGCTCCGTTCCAGGGACGCTTACAGTTGGATCCTCATTGCACATAAAAAAAATAATTACGTTTGCCTTATGAAAATATTGTAGCGAAAACATTCAAAATCACATCTCATTCCATTATAAAAACTTTTGTCAAATAATATATCGTCGATTAGTTACAAAATATATTATTGAATTACATCACAAAAGCATTACATAAATGGATGCCATCCCAAAAGAGCTGAGTAGCCACATCGTGTCATCCTCAGCAATCATTACCTGCCAACTGGAAACACATCAAAGTCAGCGTCGCTGAGTGAGTTCTAGTTTTATAAAATAAAACATACTTTTCTTTCGTTAAAACCGTTCTTTACTTTCATGCGATCATACATCATACGTACACATAGATAATATCATTATTATCTTCTTTAATCTTTCATGATTTCAATCTTTCATCACTATTTCTTTCTTTTCCTACAACCATAAACTTTACCCAGCTATTTTCTGGTACTGGACCTAGGTCTATCATAGACCAGCTATAACGGTGCATCGCACCTCTGATCATAGTACCTAGGGTAGAGTTTAGGTGTACCACTGCTATATGTAATACCAGCTATTCCTGGTACTAGACCTAGGTCTATCATAGACCAGCTATAACGGCGCATCGCACCTCTGGTCGCAGTACCTAGGGTATGCAGCAATGGGGCTATACAATGGTCAATCACAAAGAAAGACCCCGATGTGCATCCTCCCGGGGTAGCGAACCCGCACACCGTTGGGCAAACACCTTTTAATGGCGTGTCCTGACATACTATGCTTGCAAGACTTTCTTTACTTCCATCATTCATTAATGCATGCATTCTTACTTCATGTTCCTCTTTTCTTTATCTTTCTCTTTACGTTACATAATACTTCATTCATTAACATGACACGTAAAGCCACAGGAAAGATAACATGCATCATAATAAGGAACAAACATACACGGTCGTTAGCATCATACAGGGCAACATCATACATACATAAGATGCATAATCATGCAACATCATCATCATGCCCAACATGCTCTTTAAGGCCTCAACCGTCATCTTACATGCTCTTACGGGAACCTTTACGTCAAAACTTACATAAGCACTTTCCCCCAAAAGTCAGAAGTTAAACTACACTTTTCTTCGGGTGCAACAGCCCTATTCAGGCGTCGTATGGACACCCTTCAGTCGCATGGCCTCCATGCGTGGAGCATCATGCGAATGAACCAATACGGATGAACACTCATGCGAATGAACACCCAATTGTGCGAATGAACTAATGCGGATGGACCTCATGCGAATGAAACTAATGCGGATGAGCACTTATGCAACTGGACCCTCAGTCGCATAACTCCCCATGCGACTGGCCCCAATCGTGCGAATTGACCCTAATCGCACCTCATTCGGCCGTATGGCCTTCATTCGGTCGCCTAGCCCTAGCTATTGCATAATGCAGTTCATCCCGAACCCAATCTGCCATTTTCGACCTCCAAGCTCATCCAAGCCCATTCTAAGCCCAAATCGACCATCCTAAACCTTAGGGGTGCATACCACGACACCATTCAAGCACACACAAGCTCACAAACAAGGCTCAAACGCATCATACACACACATACACATACACAAACGGGTCAAACATACACACACTCAAAAAAACCCGATTTTCAGATGTGTTCCAGCCCCAAATCATTCAAAAATGTATAAAAGAGGGGTCCTAGAACTCACACAAATGACCATGACGAGAAGAGCTTCGATTTGACTCGCTTCTTAATGATTTTGGCCACTCAAACCAACCCGAACCAACACTTCTTCCTCTTTTCTTCCTTTCTCTCTTCTCCTTTCTTGTTTGGCTGAAATATGAGTGTGGGGAGAGGGTAAGAGATGCCCTCTCCCTTTATATACCCCCACTCACCTAAATTTCTTTCGTTGGCGGGTTTGGTCCCTCGACTTAGGACTTTATTTCTTTTTCTTCCTTCGTCGGCTTCAAAATAAATAAATAACCGGGTGTTACAAGTCCACCCCCCTTAAATAGGTTTCGTCCCCGAAACCTGTTATTCCTGAAACAAACATGGATAATGTCATCTCATTTCTTCCTCAGTCTCTCACGTTGACTTGGATCCCTTCCTGTGCTTTCACTGTACATGCACAAGAGGAGCCACTTTATTTCTCAGCCTTTTCTCTTTTCGATCGATGATTGCCATTGGTTGCTCCACATAATTGACCCATTCGTCTACTTCGATATCCTTCAGTGGAACAATCTTGTCTTCATCTACCAAGCAGTTTTTCAGATGAGATACATGGAATGTCGGGTGAATTCCACTTAACTCATCCAGTAACTCCAATCTATAGGCTACCTCTCCAACTCGAGCAATGATTCGGAAAGGTCCTATGTATCTCGGGCTCAACTTGCCCCGCTTTCAGAAATGAATGATACCCTTCCAAGGTGATACCTTCAACATAACCCGGTCACCCACCTAAACTCAATCTGTCTGCGTCGTTTGTCGGCGTACGACTTCAGTCTATCTTTGGCTGTCTTCATGAAGGCTTTGATCTCCTCAAGCTTCTCAGTCGTAGCCTTAATCACCTCGACGCTCCCCAACTCCTTCTGACCAATATCCCTCAACAAACAGGTGTTCTGCATCTCCTACCGTATAGCATCTCATATGGTGGCATACCAATGCTGGCATGAAAGCTGTTGTTGTATGAGAATTCGGCTAACGGTAAGTGGTCATCCCAACTTTCCCCAAAATCAATCACACATGCCCAAAGCATGTCATCCAATGTCTAAATGGTCCTTTCTGACTGACCATTAGTTTGGGGATGATAAGCCGTACTAATATGTAACCTCGTCCCCATGGCATCGTGGAATTTCTTCCAGAATTTGGATGTAAACCGGGTGTCACAATCAGACACAATAGACACCGGCACAAAATGACAAGTTACAATTTCCTTGATGAATAGGTCAGCCAACCTCTCAGAGGAATATGTCTCGCGGATCAGTAGGAAGTGAGCACTCTTCGTCAAACGGTCAACAATCACCCATATGGCATCATACCCTTTCGGGTATGCGGCAAATTCATAATGAAATCCACGGTGATGTGCTCCCACTTCCATTCCGATATATCCAAAGGTTGGATCTTTCCATACGGATTCTGATGCTCGGCCTTCATCTGTAGACAAGTAAGGCATTTACTCACATACTCCACTACGTCGCGCTTCATACCCGGCCACCAGTAGTCCTTCTTTATGTCTTGATACATCTTTCTGGCACCTGGATGAATGGAGTATCGAGTCTTATGAGCTTCATCCAAAATCTTCATCCGTCGATTCCTAAAACGAGGAATCCACGTTCTCCCGAATCGAGTTCTAACACCAAGCGTGTTTTCACCCAATTCTGCGACCAGACCTCTTATTCTTTCCGAGTTAAGATGATCTTCTTTCAATGCCTCATCTTGAAACTCCTTGACTTGCTTCATCACGTCAGAGGTCATGATTAGTTGATACGCTTTCACCCAAATCGGCTCGGGCCTCTCTTTTCGGCTAAGAACATCAGCCACCATGTTGGCTTTGCCCGGATGGTAATGGATCTCACTATCATAATCCTTTATAAGTTCCAACCACCGCCTCTGCCTCATGTTCAGATCTTTCTTCTCGAAGAAGTACTTCAAGCTCTTGGTGGTCAGTGAAAATGGTGCACTTCGTCCCGTAAAGATAGTGCCTCCAAATCTTTAGTGCAAAGACCACGGCTGCGAGCTCCAAGTCATGTGTAGGATAATTGACCTCATGAACCTTCAACTGCCGGGATGCATAAGCTATAACCTACCCTCTTTGCATTAACACGCACCCCAACCCCGAGTAGGAAGCATCAGAATAAACCACCAGATCTTCGCTTCCATCGGGTAATGACAGAACAGGAGCTTGAGTCAATCTTGCCTTCAATTCTTTGAACGTCTTCTCTTGAGCTTGACCCTATACAAACTTTACATCTTTTCAGGTCAACTTGGTTAGTGGAGAAGCGATCTTGGAAAAGTCTTGAATGAATCTTCTATAGTAGCCCGCCAAATCCAAGAAACTACGAATCTCGGATGGCGTCTTTGGAGACTTCCATTGCATCACTGCCTCCACCTTAGCCGGTCCACCATAATCCCATTAGGATTCACCACATGACCCAAGAATTGAACCTCGCGTAACCAAAATGCACACTTGGAGAACTTGGCGTACAACTTCTCCTTTCTCAACGTCTCCAAAACCTCCCGAATGTGGCTGGCATGCTCAATCTCCCTCTTCAAATAAATCAGGATATCATCAATATACACAGTCACTGATTTATCCAACATAGGCCGACACACACAGTTCATCAGATCCATAAAAGCAGCTGGCGCATTGGTCAAACCAAAAGACATGACAAGAAACTCGTAGTGACCATAGCGCGTGCGAAAAGCTGTTTTAGGAACATCTTGCTCTTTCACTTTCAACTGATGGTAACCAGATCGAAGGTCTATTCTTGAAAACCAATTAGCACCTTGAAGCTGATCGAACAAATCATCTATTCTCGGTAAGGGGTATCGGTTCTTCACCGCCAACTTGTTCCGCTCACGGTAGTCAATACACATTCTCATACTACCGTATTTCTTCTTCACAAACAAGACCGGAGCACCCCAAGGAGAGATACTCGGTCTGATGAATCCCTTATCAAGCAGTTCTTGCAACTGCTCCATCAACTCCTTCATCTCCGTCGGAGCCAACCGATACGGTGCCTTGGCAACAGGCTGGGCACCTGGTATCAGATCAATCTGAAACTCAATCTCTCTGTCAGGTGGCACTCCTGGTAGGTCTTCTGGGAACACGTCTAGAAAGTCACACACAACCGGTACATCAGACAGTTATGGTGTTGGCGTATCCACATCTTTTACATAGGCCAAATAGGCACTACATTCACGCCTCATACACTTTCCCGCCACTGCCATTGAGATCACTCTCGGGATCGTTGTGACCGATCTCCATAAACAGTTACCAAACTCCCATCAGGCGCTGTCAAACGAATCATCTTCTTGCGACACATAAGTTCACCTCGGAGTCCGCCAACAAATCCGTCCCAAGAACCAAATCAAAACCACCCAAGGTCATCACGAACGGTCTAACAGGAAACTTATGACCCTCAAGTTCCATGTCACAGCTCTCTATCATCTCCAAAATCCTGGTAGACTTACCTAAGGCAGTTTCTACATCGAAGAGCGCATCAAAACGTCTACTACTAACAGGTAGCTTAGCACAGAAAGTAGCAGAAATAAAACTTTTACTAGAACCTGAATCAAATAACACAGAAGCTAAAGTTTGGTTCACGAGAAACGTACCGAACACAGCATCAGGGTCCGTCCTAGCTTCCTCCTGTGTCATGGTGAATGCCCTGGCACTCTCCCTCGGTCCTTCATCTCCCATCTTTTTTGCCCCGACACTCTCAGCCCTTGGCTTCTTGCAATCCTTACTGATGTGGCCCTCTTCACCACAGTTGAAGCACCGGACCATACGACAGTCCTTGGCTATATGCCCCGCCTTCCCACATTTGAAGCATCCGTTAAATCCCAACCTACATTCTCCCGCATGCTCCCTTCCATACTTGCCACACCTTTTTGATCCCGCACTTGATGTGGCCACACGACGGTCATCCACCCGTGCCTTCTTGTTAACCGTCGAGACATTACCCCGACCAAACTTCTTCCCTTTCTAGTTCCGATCACCACCACTCTTCTTGCCACCTTCAGCTACCACCACCACAGCCCTCTCATCATATAATCTCCCTGCCAAATCCACCGCCTACCTAAATATGCTCGGCCGAGCAGCGATCATGTGCCTGCGAATATCCGCTAGCAAACCCTTAATATACCTCTTGATTTTTCGAGACAGAGGTGTCACTTGATCCGGCACCAGACGTGCCATCTCGTTGAATTTGGTGGTGTACTGTTGGTGCGTCATCGTTCCCGCCTCCAGTTGTGAGAACTCCCTTTCGACCTTGTCCATTTCTCGATGAGGACAAAACTCCTCTATCACCAACTTTTTCAGTTCGGACCATCTCATCCTCCCAATGGCCTTGCTACCCTCGGCTTGGACTATATTGTCCCACCAGCACAGAGCCGAGTCCACGAAAGAGTGGGTAGCGAACTTCACCTTTTGGTCTTCCCAACACTCGCTGATATCAAGAATAGCCTCCATTTCCTTCACCCACCGGTGAGCAACAGTAGCAGTGCCGTTTCCATCAAAAGTATGGGGCTTGCATCTCATAAATGCCCCGTAGTTATAGCCTCGGGCCGCCCCCGACGCAGGCTCTTCTTCCTCTGCTTCTTCTTCATCGTCAGACAAAACCATCTCAGTCTCGGGCTGTCTCCTTTCGCCTGTAGGTCTACTTCTTTCCTTCCTCTCCCCTTCCCGTACAGCCTTGATAACTTCGGTCACTACAGACGGTAAGACCGTCTGCATGACCTGATGAACTTCTTCCACCACAGCCTCCTTTACTGAGGCTCTCAGATTGGCACTCTCGTCGCCACCCTTCGGATGAGGGGTCTCCGGTTTTTCAGGAACCACCTTTTCCATTCTAGGTCTTCCTCTCTTGGGTCGCGGCTCAGTACCAAGCCCAACCCGACCACCTCCGCGAGAGGCTTTCGAAGATCTACCACCGGCTATTCACACGCATACTGAAAGATTCAAACACCAACATGGTCATTCAAGGGAACAACTCAGTTTATGTCAAGTATAGTAAGTCCCTAATTACAGTGGCCGGTTGTGATTAGCCACTTACTTTACTCTTCATACCCCGAGCATTACCTATCCTGACTACATCAGTATTTAAATCCACAAACAACACACAACACATCACGTGCGCACATAATACCGGTTAACTTTACGAAAATACCTGATGGCACATAGCTACTCAGATTGGCATCCTTTCCCTTTCTGTCCCATTCTCAGTTTAAGTTAAGGTTTATTTTGAAAATTTACCCATTTCACTTAAACTTTGGCTCTATACTAACTTGTAAGGCCCCGTTCCCAGGACGCTTACAGTTGGATCCTCATTGCACATAAAACATATAATTACGTTTGCCTTATGAAAATATTGCAGCGAAAACATTCAAAATGACATCTCATTCCATTATAAAAACTTTTGCCAAATAATACATCGTCGATTAGTTACAAAATATATTGTTGCGTTACATCACAAAAGCATTAAATAAATGGATGCCATACCAAAAGAGCTGAGTAGCCACCTCGTGCCATCCTCACCAATCATTACCTGCCAACTGGAAACACATCAAAGTCAGCGTTGCTAAGTGAGTTCTAGTTTTATAAAATAAAATATACTTTTCTTTCGTTAAAACCGTTCTTTACTTTCATGCGATCATACATCATACGTACACATAGATAATATCATTATTATCTTCTTTAATCTTTCATGCTTTCAATCTTTCATCATTACTTCTTTCTTTTCCTTCAACCATAAACTTTACCCAGCTATTTTCTGGTACTGGACCTAGGACTATCATAGACCAGCTATAACGGTGCATCGCACCTCTGATCATAGTACCTAGGGTAGAGTTTAGGTGTACCACTGCTATATGCAATACCCAGCTATTCCTGGTACTGGACCTAGGTCTATCATAGACCAGCTATAACGGCGGATCGCACCTCTGGTCGCAGTACCTAGGGTATGCAGCAATGGGGCTATACAAATGGTCAATTACAAAGAAAGACCCCGATGTGCATCCTCCCGGGGTAGCGAACCCGCACACCGTTGGGCTAACACCTTTTAATGGCGTGTCCCGACATACTATGCTTGCAAGACTTTCTTTACTTCCATCATTCATTAATGCATGCATTCTTACTTCATGTTCCTCTTTTCTTTATCTTTCGTTTTACGTTACATAATACTTCATTCATTAACATGACACGTAAAGCCACAGGAAAGATAATATACATCATAATAAGGTACATAACATACACGGCCGTCAGCATCATACAGGGCAACATCATACAGGGCAACATCATACATACATAAGATGCATAATCATGCAACATCATCATCATGCCCAACATGCTCTCTAAGGCCTCGACCGTCATCTTACATGCTCTTACGGGAACCTTTACGTCAAAACTTACATATGCACTTTCCCCCGAAAGTCAGAAGTTAAAATACCCTTTTCTTCGGGTGCAACAGCCCTATTCGGGCGTATGGACACCCTTCAGTCGCATGGACTCTATGCGACTGAGCATCATGCGAATGAACCAATGCAGAGGAACACACACGCGAATGAACACCCAATCATGCGAATGAACTAATGCGGATGGATCTCATGCGAATGGAACTAATGCGGATGAGCACTTATGCGATTGGACCATCAGTCGCATGACTCCCCATGCGACTGGCCCCAATCGTGCGAACGAACCCTAAATCGTGAGAATGGACCCTAATCGCACCTCATTCGGCCGTATGGCTTTCATTCGGTCGCCTAGCCCTAGCTGGTGCATAATGCAGTTCATCCCGAACCCAATCTGCCATTTTCGACCTCCAAGCTCATCCAAACCCATTCTAAGCCTAAATCGACCATCCTAAACCTTAGGGGTGCATACCACAACACCATTCAAGCACACACAAGCTCACAAACAAGGCTCAAACGCATCATACACACACATACACATACACAAACGGGTCAAACATACACACTAAAAAAACCCAATTTTCAGATGTGTTCCAGCCCCAAATCATTCAAAAACGTATAAAAGAGGGGTCCTAGAACTCACACAAACGACCACGACGAGAAGAGCTTCGATTTGACTCGCTTCTCAACGATTTTGGCCACTCGAACCACCCCGAACCAACACTTCTTCCTCTTTTCTTCCTTTCTCTCTTCTCCTCTCTTTGGCTGAAATATGAGTGTGGGGAGAGGGTAAGGGCTGCCCTCTCCCTTTATATACCCCCACTCACCCAACTTTCTTTCGTTGGCGAGTTTGGTCACTCGACTTAGGACTTTATTTCTTTTTCATCTTTCGTCGGCTTCAAAATAAATAAATAACCGGGTGTTACAAAAAGTTTCAGGGTATTTTCAAATGTTTTGGATATCTTTATATAATCTTTGGATTCGGCTAGTGAAGCCTACTATTCAAAACTTTTGAATATCTAAAATTCGAATATCTAATTTTGAACACCTCTATCAATCATAATCGTTGCCCATGATTGGTTAATAGAAGCTACATGTATATGTTAATTTTCATGAACGTCCACTTCATAAATGAACAAACACCATTATAGGTTTACAATTGAACAAATGCGATGTTGAAACTAAACTCAATTTTGTAAACTGTTCTTTTTATTTTGTATTGCTTGAGTTTGGGCTGCATCAATCTTTGGGCTCCAGCAATTAAAGAGAAAAACTTGGGGCTTGAGCTTGGTCCCTTTTATTTCTTCTGAGAAGCTGAAAAAACAATGTCATGTGGGTTTGAACTACCGACGACATCGGTTTAGGTAACTTATTATTTTATTATTTTTTATATATGTAAAGATACAAACGAAGCCAATGATGGGACCCTTTGCTAATGACATTGTTGAAATTATGTGAGAAAAATTAACATCATATTCATCAAATATTAATTTGAAAAATAATTTGAAATTGAAATAAAATAATTAGAATGTTCCTGAAATCGATTATTCTTTCAGATTAAACCAGTTGCACACTTACAATTGATTTAATCGGATAAGATCAAAAAATAGAAACAAAAACCTGAATTGAATTGATGAAGTTTTATACCTTGAGACTGTTCTCTGTATTTCTCTATGTATTGCGTATAAACAAATTGAATTCTCATGAATCCATACAAATGTCAACCAAAATTTTAACAAATATACATATTCATTTTATGCCCCTTGAGTTTATTCCATGTTTCATAATTAGCCTAAACTTTAACTAAAACCAAAATTTTAACAAATATACATATTCATTTTATGCCCCTTGAGTTTATTCCATGTTTCATAATTAGCCTAAACTTTAACTAATATGTTTAATTTTTAAATATATAATATGAATACGTATATTTATATATAAACCAATATTACTAAAATTCCAACAGACATTTCGTCGTTATACGGTTTCTTTTATAAATTTTCAATTCAGTGAAACCAAAGATGTTCTGTGCTGAGAAATTTAATGGCTAAAATAGTAACCGGCCTCCATTCTACTCATTTTCTTTCGCAACTCACTAATCTTTCTTTCTGCAATCTTGAATACGATTTTGACACCGTTTTGAAGGATTTTTCACCACCCAATTCATCTTTCATGGAGTGAAGAATTATGAAGGTTTTGACATTTAACCCATCTCTTTGTTTTTTATAGGGTTCTCCATGTTACTAACATTGATTTATATAAATTTTTTAGGTTTAAAGTTTCACTAGTATCGGTGGCGTAATTGAAGGTAAATTTATGATTTTCATGCTTGTTTCTCATGTATGTATATGTGTTTTCGAGTATTTGTTTGTTGAACAATTTGATCAATATTTTGTACAAAATAAAGTTTTATTTTGTATATATTTTATATTTTGTATGCTGGAAAAAAGTCCTAAAAAAGTTATTTAATTTGCCTTTAACCGAAATGGACGTATCGATTGGTGTAAGGTAGAGGAGCACTATAGATTACACGCATAACTTTATAGTGATGAAATATCAATGTTATAGGTTGTTATATAATTAAATTATAAATGATATGTCAATATTGTAAGATAGAAAAACAATTTAATTTTGGTGTATTGTCAATATAGTTATTTCACCTCCTGTAGTGACAAAATGTCATTGTTACGAAGACCCTATACTGACAACATATATCTCAACGACCTTCTAGACCTATTACCACAACTCTATAGCCACGAAACATATAGTGACGAAACCTAGAGCGACGAGTTGTCGTCAATATAACCCTAGTTTTGGTCATCACTAATGTACTGAAAATAATTGAGGGGGATTCTTTAGAGTATAAAAAATAATCTGTTTTTAACAATTCTACGGTCTCTTTTTATACAAATTTTGTTGGTATTAGGCGTCTCAATAGATTCCGAGATTTATATTAACTTGAAATCAGCCTTTTTAAACTGACATTAAGAAACATGTGATTTTGTTTACGACTAAATTCTTTTGATTTTTAACTGAAGGTATGAATAATCTTCTATATATTATTTTTTATTCATAAGTGGATTGAACTTTTATGTTAAACATAAGTTAAAAATAATCCCTTCCCTCTCTCTCTCTCTCTCTATATATATATATATATATATATATATGTATTGTCCTTTATCAATTTCGTTAAATAATTTCATTTTAATATGTAGCTATAATAATTTATACAAAAACTAGATTACAAACCTAGTGTATTACATGGATTGTATATATGCAATGTTATATACATAGTAATAAAGATTTACGTATTATACATTTATAACATATAACATAGTTTTTAATACAAATTCTGTAAAACATTATATAGTCATTTTTTAAAAATGTTTTATGAAAATAATGAAAGAAATGTATGTTCCATTCATAAAAAAATGTTTTATTAACAAATCAAACTTAAAAAAAACAACATTTTATAAAAGAATTGTATTATATAATAAAGAGAGAGACAATAAACAAAAAATTATAAAAACACTTCAAGAAATTTTATATGATTAATTATAAAAGAGATGCAAGAAAAAAAGATTGAGAAACACAGAAAAGTGAGATGCGTCCTTAAGCTTTTTTCTATTTATGAGGTTGAGAATCATATATTTCAAAAGGTTCTATTTTGTAAGAAAAATAATTATATGATACTAAAACTAAAAAACTACAACGTGCTTAAATAGAAAAGTTTATTTGTACTTGAGCCATCACTAACCAGGACCATGGTCCATGGATATGGTCTCTTTATGCTTTAAACGAGACTCATGGTCCCTATTAAATGACTCATTTTGGGATTTTACTATGCACGTTAATATAGACATGACATTTTGGGAATTTTCGGTAATATTGATTGCACTCATTGGGAATGGAGAAATTGTCCTACGCTTTTACGAGGACAATATCATCAAGGTTATCATGATGGTCCAACGGTAATTCTCGAAATCGAGGCAACACAACATTTTTGTTGTTTTGACATGCTTACTTTGGTGTAGTCAGTTTTAATAATGACATTAATGTTCTCAATCAATCTTCACTTGTCATGCCAGAATTGAATGAAACCGCTCCCATATGTTTGTTTTATGTTAATAAGCATCAGTATAAATGTAGTTACTATCTAGCCAATGGTGTAGATACTTTAGCCAATGGTGTAGATACTTTCTGCTCAACTTCTTTGAAATCATGTGTTGATCCAGTTCAGCACAAAGAAAAGAAATTTAAAAAGGAGCAAGGGTCCACAAAAAAAGTTGTGGGATTAGCTTTTGGTGTTTTAAAACACGATGGAAAATAATTGCTCAACCGACTAGAGCGATTATGATTGAAAAAATGAGAAGTTAAATGTATGTCTGCATCCATAATATGATTATAAAAATGATGGCAATGTTATTCCTCCTATGCGCATTCGAGATTCACCAATAACTCCATTTGAGAACGAAAATACAAATTTAAAGTTGGGTTATGAGAACACACATTTTAGACTTCGATTCGATAGTGTGGAACACGTTGAGGAGAATGTGGATATTACGGTTTCGGACGACTATTGTTTTAATTGTACTTTTCAATTTTAGTTTGTAATAATTTTTTAATTTTTAATGTATTTTATTTTAAATTACTTTTTAATTTTAATTTGCATTTGTTACTTTTTATGAAATAATTAAAAAAATTATGTTGTGATGTGAATGCTCCTCCTCCAAATGGTGAACTTTTGTGAGATATTTTATGACATGAAATAATATGATTGGTGAGTATAGTATGTGTTCTATTGCTTGGGCACCGGTCCCATCCTTAAGAGAGGTCTTGCACATAATCCTTTCAATATTACTATTCATGCATATCAATTCCTTTTTAACACATTGATGATAGAAACAGTGTATTCTTCAATTCTTCAACCAAATGAGTATAGGTTAACTAATGATTATTAATTCAATTATTTAAGGTAAAATACTCAAAACATGTAAACATAAAAATGCATTGGGTTCCAGTCTCACTCTTAGTAAAAATGTTTAGGTGGAGCCAGGTGGTTTTCGCAATTATGGATTTGCTCCTAAGCGGGTTGGGGATGTAGTCACGACTGAGAAATGGAGAGGTAGATCCGATTAAGATATTACTTATCATCCGAATCAAAATCATACATTATACGTTAAAAAATATTATAAGTGAAGTCATACACAATGTATTATAGTGTATATGTATGATAATTTTAAAAGTAAACTACGTATAGATTACAGAGCGCATGTGTGATGATTAAAAAATCATGCATTGTACACGATCAAACAATCAATCTTAATACATGTGCAGGCATTGTAAAAGAATACATATAATTAGTTAACTACTACAATTTTACTAAGATTTTAGACTTAAAAGTGATGCTTACAACAAAATAACTACGATTAAACTACATGCTTTCGTTTATGTGGCGAAAACTCTATACCCATGCTGATATTTCCCTTCTCCTTGGTAGCGAAGAAATTTTTTACAATACATAATTCAAATGGTGTTTCTTTCTTGAAAAACTTTTGGTTGCTAGACATCATTATGAATTATTTAGAAATTAAAGTTGGAGGCAATTAATGTATCCGATTAACTTGTGGTAGAGAAGATTCTAAGAATCCTCTCATGTTGTTACAACAATCAAAGAGCCATCAATTCAATTGTTGTGTGGATGTTGTTGAAGAAGAACATTCACTCTGAGTTAATGTAATGAAGAATAAAGCTATCCTCTATTTAAAAGAAGATTTAGGGGCTTCTTTCTTAGTAGATGATAGATGATAGGGGAATAGGTCCATTCATTTAGAGGTGACACAAGCCAATGATACTAAAGTTAAATGTTGTTTGCTTGGCTTTTAATGATTCCATTAACAAAATACATCTGAATCGATCACATGTGCTTTGTGTTTGTTTGACTTAAAATGCACCTCTTAATGGTGTATACAACCTTTTAATGAGTAAATTTTTAAAACATGCCGAATGATTGAAATGTTAACTTTTATTCGGTCAAAACTTTTGATTTAGCACAAGGTTGCCAAACAACCCCATACAATTGTAATAGATTTGGACATATTAAATATGAGTGTAGTTTGAATAACTTATTCAAGCATTAATGGGGAATGACGACGAGGGGCTAGAGTGTAGATTTGATCTTAATGCCAATTAGAGACAATTATGAATCTCATTTAGAAATTGTTTGGTTCATTAACAATGGTTGTTTACCAATCAATAAAGAATGTTCATAAAATTAGATGAAGCAAGAAAAGTCTAGGTGAAGATTTAATGAGATAACCATACAAGTTGAAGGTAGAAGTGCTATCTGTATTATGTATAAATAATTTATAAGGGGTATTTTAAGATACTTTAAAATTAAGAACACATATTTGTTTTAATCATAAGATACAAATATTTTTAAGAGTAAAATAGTAATTATATCATTGCTTACCCATTTACAAATAGTTACATAATAACTCTACACTTACTAACACTTATATAAAAGTTTAACAAATATAAACTATTTAATATTTTAAATTTGGATTATTTTAGGAATTTAAGAACTAATTATTCAACCCTATCCATTATTTTAGGGATTTAGTAACCAATTATTAGATGGAACATATAAGCATTTTGATTACTAATAAGTGAAGTTATTTTCTTTCTATTAAATGAAGTTTTAATTACGAGGTAATAGTGAATAAAAAAACAACTTAAAACCATTATATTAACCGCTATCATAAAATTAAACAAATTTGAATTACTAATAAGTGAAGTTATTTTCTGTAGAGAATATGTATAGAGCCTGAAGCAACCAAAGACTTTCTGCATGCATGCTGCACAAGTACTGAAGAAGAATGCTTCGGAAGTTTCACGCATGCAACAACAATATTCTAAGTGTGAAATCTTCCGAAGTCAAGACCAATATCTTCCGAAGCCAAAGATGAAGTCTTCCAAAGCTTTAGAGACAAAGTCTTCCGAAGCCTCAACTCTTGAAGACAGATTTCTTCCAAAGACTTTTAGTAACATGCTTTATCTGATGTACTATTCTATAAAGCTCGACACCTTTCCGCTGCATCTCTGTAAAGTCACCAACTTACATGAGTTGGTGACAAGGTCCATGCTTTTGGTAACTGTACATTGAGGTCTTGAGTCTGTAACTTTCTACTTCATCTACTTTATCCTTTTTGTAATAGATAAGGATGTGAGCTATGGCATGTCATAGTCACAACGTCAACACCGGCTGTAGGATGTAGTATAAGTGTCTCATGTTCTTGTAACTTTATGGATATGCTTTGTAACACTTGTAATAGAACATAGAGAAAGCATTATACTCCATTCTTGAAAACCATATACTTGTGTTCTGTCTTTTACATTACTTGTGTTCTTAGTGTCTTTATTGTGGTTAATCCAGTTCATTGTCTGTTTGAGTTTAGTTAATCTCCTCTTTGTGTTGTTGTGTTGTAAGTGAACCCCCTTCACCGATCCTGCATTTTCTTTCTGTTAAATAAAGTTTAAATTATGAGGTAATAGTGAACAAAAAATAACATTTTTAAACCTTTATACTATCCGCTATCGTAAAGTTTTAACAAATTTGAATTACTAATAAACTAGTTGTACACATATATAGCATTGAGTAAGAAGTAACTTTAAACAACTTTAAATATTTATACTAATTGTACACATATACTAACGTTGAAGTTGAAAGGTACTACCATTAATGCTGCCGTTAAATTTTTAACAAATTTGAATTACTAATAAACTAACCATACGCATATATAGTATTGAGTGATAAACAACGTTAAATATTTATACTAAGTGTACACATACTATCTTTAAAAGTGAAATGTAATACAGTTGAGTAATTTACGTAAATATTGTTCTTTTAATTTCGAAATGAATACTCATAACTTTTCTAAAACAATCTATTTTTATTATATATAAAGCAAATAAGATTGATATTTTAAGATACCATAAAACTAAAAGCAATTACTTTATTCAAGGAATAAGATACAACTACTTTTAAGGATAAAATAATATTTATAATATTACGTCTTACAATTAGTTACATAATAACTTTATACCTTACTTATACTTAAACAGAAATTTGCATTATCTATCCACAACTAAAAAAGGTTATTTTGTTTAAGATTTTAACTATATCTTATAATCTCTCATGTTTAAAACTTTTAAGACTACAATTGTAACATGTATTTTTTAAGTATTTTGGTGTAATTTTTTTGCTGAATTGATCTGTATTTTGTAAGGTACAATAAGTTAATACACAAATGTACAAGTAGGCATTCAAAACCTTTTTATTTGGTGTTTTAAATTTAAATTAAAAAACATAATAGACTTTTGTAAAAATATTACAAGAATAACATAATATTATAAACACGTACCTGATGTAAAATGTGTTTCGCCGCATTGCACGGGCACCCTTCTGTTATATTAAAATTATCAAGCGGTGAATATAAAGTTCTTCACAACGTCAAATTTGCGTTGGCATTTATATATAATATAATGAGCTTAGGATGGTTAATGAAGACAAGATACATTGTTTCTTTTGCTGATGAAGCTAGTGTTAATAAACACAAGAGATCTTGATGAAATCATGTCCATGGGGATGTTTGTGAGCTTGGGCCATATAATCCCTAGGAGGTAATAGTTACTTTTTAATGTTTAATGATGACTACACTAGGATGAGTTAGGTGTAGTGCAGTAAAACTCGGCCTAGACGGTTGAAAACTCGACGAGCACTCGGTACTCAGGAAGGTGCCAAAGTGTTTTTTATCAACTCTGTCAACATTACTTGTAATTGGTCAAACTCAACCCTACTTGGTCCAACTCGGCCAACTCGGCCAACTTGGATTTTCACCATTTTGCACCGATTTTTGTTGTTTTTCCATGATTTTTATAGGATTTTTATATTTTTCATTGAGATATCTGAAATATGATAACCAAGTGATTACTACATATGTAATATTAAATATATGGTATTATTTTTTGACATATTTTTATATGTGAACATGTATTTCTTTTATTTATATTGATATTCATGTATTATACATACATATATATATATATAATATATATATATATATATATATATATATTATATATATATATATTAGTAAGTTTATGATATTTGACATATTTATAATTCCCTGAACCTAATTTCTTTATAATTTATTACATCCGAGTACTCCGCGAGTACTCCTCGCCTTGATTGAACACTCACAAATTCTCAATTAACCAACCTGGTAGCGCCTAACAAATTTTACAATCATGATTTAGTGCATGGACATATCCGGTGTGTTGCTAGTGGACCGGGGCCAGGCGCCCATTCAAACTTGGCCCACTACATGCGAGTTCTCAAATAATTTCCAAAGACACTATCCTTTTCTTTTATCAGGCACCCTAGCCCATTCTTGTTACATATATAGGAACTATATTAGTGATTTAAACATAGTAGGTTATTTGTTGAAACAAAGAAGATATAGACTTTGATGTAACCAAAATTTATTCTTAAACTTAAAAAAGATATACGAAGATTTGATAGATATAATAGTAGTTCACGTTGAAGTTTATTACCACTCATATACTCAAGTCAAGTACTCAAGTGTTTAGCAATGTAAAGCACATATGAATTTTTATATAAAGTTGATGATATTAAAAGTTAGAGTTTAGTCTCTTTATATTTGTATTGTGTTTTCAAATTTGTGAGTTGTGAGCCTAGACCCCTTGATACCCCCAAAATTATGTGGAGTTCTAATCTGACCCGTTCGGACCTTGCCAGATCTCAATTGACCTGTTTTGGCCACCACGGATAAAAAATCCTGAATCCATCTATGGTTAGTAGGTTAGGTGTATGTTTTAAAAAACTGATGGTTTTGAACAATTGAAAGTGATAGAGATAATTAAGATTTGTTGTATAATGTAAAAGTATGTAGTTATCGTTAGTTAGGAGTTGGTGGTTAAAACCAATTGATGTTAATTATCCCGATGTTGTATATATAAAAACCTGTAAACATTATAATTTAAATAATGATTATTATTTATAGTTTTTGTACTCTCTCATCCCATACTTTTATGCAAGAACAAAGCCCATTAGAAACAATTTATGTCTCTTAAAGTGTATATATTTAAACAATAAATAATCCCTTTTTATAGATCTTTTCCTATAAGTACATTTATAATTGTATTGAAACATGTTTAAGTTAATGTGTTAGTCTGCTTACAAGTTTGATGAAAATTAACTGAAACCTAGGTAGATATGAAAGTGGAAGGGTTGAAATTTCAATTTAGGAATTTAAGAACTAATTATTCAACCCTATCCATTTATTTTAGGGATTTAGTAACCAATTATTAGATGGAACATATAAGCATTTTGATTACTAATAAGTGAAGTTATTTTCTTTCTATTAAATGAAGTTTTAATTATGAGGTAATAGTGAATAAAAAAACAACTTAAAACCATTATATTAACCGCTATCATAAAATTAAACAAATTTGAATTACTAATAAGTGAAGTTATTTTTTGTAGAGAATATACATAGAGCCTGAAGCAACCAAAGACTTTCTGCATGCATGTTTCACAAGTACTAAAGAAGAATGCTTCGGAAGTTTCACACATGCAAGAAGAATATTCTAAGTGTGAAATCTTTCGAAGTCAAGGGCAATATCTTCCGAAGCCAAAGATGAAGTCTTCAGAAGCTTCAGAGACAAAGTCTTTCGAAGCCTCAACTCTTGAAGACAGATTTCTTCCGAAGACTTTTAGTTACATGCTTTATCTGATGTTCTATTCCATAAAGCTGGACACCTTTCCGCTGCATCTCTGTAAAGTCACCAACTTACATGAGTTGGTGAAAAGGTCCATGCTTTTGGTAACTGTATATTGAGGTCTTGAGTTTATAACTTTCTAACTTTCTACTTTATGTACTTTATCCTTTTTGTAATAGATAAAAGAAGGATGTGAGCTATGGCATGTCATAGTCACAAAGTCAAAAAGGCAATCTGCCTTTTCGACTCTACAATTGATTTAGTTTTGAGTCTAGTCAATTGTATCCAGCTGGCTTTTATAGTATGGCCGGCTGTAGGATGTAGTATAAGTATCTCATGTTCTTGTAATTTTATGGATATGCTTTGTAACACTTGTAATAGAACATAGAGAAAGCAATATACTCCATTCTTGAAAACCATATACTTTTGTTCTGTCTCTTACATTACTTGTGTTCTTAGTGTCTTTATTGTGGTTAATCCAGTTCACTGTCTGTTTGAGTTTAGTTAATCTCCTTTTTGTGTTGTTGTGTTGTAAGTGAACCCCCTTCACCGATACTGCATTTGGTATCAGAGCTTTCCAGGATCTTGATATAAGATCTCACCATCTTAAGATCCTTCACACACAAAAATACTAAACTTTTCAAATGGTAACCATTTACAAGACTGATATGGAAACTGGAACCATGAACAAGTCCCCACTGATCACTCTTTGATGACTTTGATACCTGGTGTTTAAGAATGGAAAGTTTCATCAGGTCTCTAGACTCAAGAATGTGGGAGTCTCTAAAAAATAGACCTTTCATACCTAGCACTCCTTCTGCTACTAGTGCTGGTATGATCCCCTAAGATGTGGCTAACTACTCTGATGAAGATAGGAAGAGAGTAGAGATTGATAGAAAAGCCATGACAGCCCTTCAAACTGCCCTTCCAAACTCTCTATACAAAGGTTTCAGGAAGTGCAAAACGGCTAAGCAGCTATGGGATGCACAGAAACTGATGTATGAGGGTTCTTCTGAAGCTAAGGAGAACAAGAAAGATCTCCTGAAGTAGCAGTTTGAAAACTTCACCTTTAAAACAGATGAAACCATGACTCAACAATACTTCAGGTATGTTGAGATTGTGGATACCCTTATGGATGGAGGAGTTCCTCTTGAGAACATGAACATTGTAAGGAAGTTCATGTCCTCACTTCCTAGGCAGTGGACACACTACTGTGTGATGATCTAGAGGACTGAGAATCTAAAAACTCTTACTCTAACAGAGTTATATGGGATTCTCAGTGACTACCAGATGGAGATGAACATGCAAGTTTCATCTGGCAACTCCAACAATCAAATGGGTTCATCCCTGCATGTGGTTTAAAGGGATGGTATAGAACCCCAACATCATCTCATATGCTACCCTGACAACTCACAAAAGGGTCCTTTCATCACATTCCCAGAGACACCAATAGAGAACTACACCCAAGGAAGCCCATTCCAAGAGACAAGTTCTTCTCAAGCATTTGTGTCTTCTAATGAAAGTTGTGCCAGCTTCCTGTTCACCCTTGAAGACCTGGACTGTATCCATCCAGATGATCTAGAGTATATGGAGATAGTCCAGCAGATGGCTCTTCTCACTCACAGAGCCAAGAAGTTCTACAAGCGGACTGGAAGGAAATTTCCAAGCAATGCGACCAATGGAAAGTTTGGCCTGGACAAAGGCAAAGTCAAGTGTTACAATTGTAACTTGATGGGCCACTTTGCCAGGGAGTGTAAGGCACCTAGAACAAATGGTGGCCAAACACAGTCTAGACCCAACTACACTGGCAAAGCCCCCCAGAATAAGAAGCCAAAGTAGCAGGCTGCTGTTGCTGTTGAAGAAGGAGGCTTTGACTGGAGCTTTCAGGTGGAAGATACTTCTCCAAACCAAGCACTGATGGCAGATCATGATGAAGCCAAGGTATTGGAACATCTCTGTACCCCTGAATGCATTGCTAAAGTTAATAGATACAAGTCCTATAACTTGGAAATGAGATCTGATCTTGAGTCCTTAAACATTTTAAAAGCTGATTTTAGAAATTATGAAAATGATTACAAACTAAAGATTGAGGACTTAGAGAAAACCATTTCAGTTCTAAAACATGAGCATACAGATTTTAGCACTCAGATCAAGGATCTCATAACCAAGCTGACTGAGTGCCAGGCTGAGCTTGTGATCAGCAAGGCCATGGCAGACAAATGTGTTCTTGAAGAAGAGACCTTCAAAAACATGATATCCTCATCCCTGTGCAACAAAGTGTGCTATCAAAACAAGCAGGGACTAGGATCAAATGAGATAACTCCTTCACACATAATCTTGTCTGTAAGATCACCTAGGTGTGGAACTTATGAGATGAGCTTCCTCTCATAGATTCTTTGAGTGAAGAGGATGAAGAAGTGATAGTGAAGAATTCCTCTGAGAAGAGTGAAGAGGAGGATTCTAAGAAGGGCCACTATCCTTCTGTGGAGAAGAAGAAGACTGTGATGATCAAGTCCATGAGAAAGAACTTGATCAGAAAGAGCAAAAGAAAAGCGAGGAAGGCTCAACAGATCAAGGCTACTTTTGACTCCAAGCAGAAACATGTGTTTATCTCTGCAGGATTTGAAGTAGCAAAGACTGAAGACATCAACCTAAACTCTTCTGCTAAGAGTTCTGGTTTTTGTTCAAATCATCTCAGTACCAAGAAGAAGATTGATCTGTTGTGTACCACTACTGCATAGCCTGGACAATCAAACTCCAAGAACAGTTCCCAAACCAAAAGGATTGTCTCAGCATCTGCAAAGATGAGGGTGGAGAGGGGATGTGACCAAAGTTAGTCTTGTTCCCAGCAAAAGACTCTTGTGAAGAAGAAATTGGTGTGTGTCATGTGTGAAAGTATCACTCACATTGCTAAGGATTGTCCTTACAATCCTAAAGGTACTATCCATATGACCAAGACAAACACTTTAAAGAGTTCCAAGAAGATTCAAGCTTCGGAAGGAAAGTCTGTTTCCTTCAGAAGCTCCAAATCTAAGAAGAAGGCAAGTGGAAAATTACCTTCGGAAGAGAAGTTGGTCTCGAAAGAAAGGAATTCTTCCGAAGCACTAAACTTTTCTGCAGTGTCTACAGAATCTTTCAAAGGTCCAGTCATCAAAACTTCCAAAGTCCCAAAAGCTTCCAAAGTTTTGAAGGTCAAGTCTAAGACTCAAAAGGTGGTGTGGAAGTCTAAGAAAGACCAAGTGACTGAGAATTCTCCATCAACAACAGCTCAAGATCCTCTCAGCACAACCATATGATCTATTACTGTTGCATTACCTTCTGTTTCTCTTAATGAGCCCAAGACAAGCAAGGCTTGGGTTTCCAAATATAGCTAATCATTTTCTTTGTGCAGGGACAACTGAAGACACACAAAAACATCTTCTGAGTGTATCCTAATTTTGTGATCAGACAAGCAATAGGTCACTACTCCAGAACTTTGAAAGGATTGATGGAGGCCAGTTGCTTTTGGAGGAGATGAAGGTGGTTACATTTTAGGAAGGGGCAAGGTCACAAATGGTAAGCTCAATATTGAAAAGGTAAACTTTGTCAAGGATCTTGGGTACAATCTTCTGAGTGTATCCCAATTTTATGATCAGATTCATAACATGCTCTTTACTGAGCATGAGTGCATTGTTCTCAAGCCTGGGGTGGTCATTCCTCATGAGCATATTCTGCTTAGAGCCCCCATGAAAGGAAACATGTATAAGATGGATTTGCAAGAAACATCTCCCTCTGGAGAAGTTTCATGCTTTCTGTCTAAAGCCAATAATGATGAGTCTTTCCTATGGCATAAAAGAATGTGCCATGTAAACTTTAGAAACATGAATAAACTGATTAAGAATGATTTGGTAACTGGAATGCCAAAGAAAGAGTTTACAAGTGATCACCACTGTGTTGCATGCCTAGAAGGGAAGCAACATAAGGTATCTCACAAGCCTAAGGAAAGGAACTCCATCACTACACCCCTACACTTGTTACATATGGATCTCTTTGGCCCCACCAGTGTAATGAGTCTAGGAAGGACCTCATACTGTTTAGTGATCACAGATGATATTACAAGATTCACTTGGGTCTTCTTCCTTAGAACTAAGGATTAGACTCCTGAGATTCTGAAAAATTTTATCTTAAAGATTGAGAATCAATCTGATCACAAGGTCAAAATCATAAGATGTGATCAGGGAACTGAATTCAAGAACCAAATCCCTGATGCAGTCTGTGATGAAAAAGGTATTTCAAGACAATACAGTGCTCCAAGGACTCCTCAGCAGAATGGTGTCGCTGAGAGGAGAAACAGGACACTGATTGAAGCTGCAAGAACCATGCTTTCTAACTCTAAGCTGCCCATCACCTTCTAGGCAGAGGCATTCAACACTACCTGCTATGTGCAAAACAGAATTTTAGTGGTTAAGACTCATGGCAAGACTCCTTATGAACTTTGGCACAAAAGGAAACCTTTCATTGGTTTTCTCAGGTCATTTCGATGTCCTTGCACCATCTTGAATACCAAGGATCAAATTGCCAAATTTGTTGAGAAATCAGATGATGGACACTTCATTGGATACTCTTCCCAAGCTAATGCTTACAAAGTATACAATCTCAGAACTAGAATTGTTAAGGCGTCAACCAATGTGACTTTCAATGAACACACACCCTGTGTGGCTGGTGCTGGTCCTGATTGGCTCTTTGATCTTGATTTAGTTACCAACTGTTTTAACAAATCTTGTGAGACTGTTTCAGGATCTGTAGAAAATCTAAACACAGGTGATCCTGATCCAAGATTTGAGCTAAGAAGACCTTCAAGTAACACATCTTCAGCTCCAGTTGGAACTACTTCTGCAAATGAGGTTTCTATCAGCACTACAATGACAAACTCAACTGATACATCTGGTATGCCTTCAAATTCCAGCTCAGAGGCTCCGCAACCAGATAAAGATGCTTTAATTGCAGAAGACAATGATGGTAGTGGTAATAGTGATCAAGACTTTCTTGATGCTGATAACCACTCCATAGATGACAACATCAATGATGTCACACACTTCTTGGATCAAGTATCTCTTGATAAGTGTGCTGATGTGGTAGGTGAAACATCTTTGCCAGTTCAAAATTTTTCTAATTTAGATCTATCTTAACAACTTGCTGTGATCCCTCAGCTAAGGATCCACAAGTCCCACCCCACCACAAACATCATTGGAGATATTGTCACAGGGGTAAGAACAAGAGGACAAACCCATGAAGCAAATGTTTGTCTTCACTCTTGTTTCTTATCCCAGATAGAGCCAAAGAAAGTTGATGAGGCTCTGAAGGATGGTAGTTGGGTTGAAGCTATACAACAGGAGCTGCTTCAATTCAAAAGGCAAAAAGTTTGGAACCTTTGTCCTCTTCCTCATGGGAAGACTACCATTGGAACCAAATGAGTGTTTAGGAACAAGAAGGATGATAGAGGCATTATCTTCAAAAACAAGGGTAGACTAGTTGTTCAAGGGTACACACAAGAAGAAGGGATTGACTACATTGATGTCTTTGCTCCTGTAGCAAGACTGGAAGCTGTTAGGATATTCCTGGCATTTGCTGCATACAAGAACTTCAAGGTCTTTCAACTTAATGTGAAGTGTGCTTTTCTTTATGCAGTGATTGACGAGGAGGTGTATGTCAAACAACCACATGGTTTTGTAGATCCTGATCATCCTGATTATGTCTGCAAGCTTGTCAAAGCTCTTTATGGGCTGCATCAGGCACCCAGGAAGCGGTATGAAACACTATCTGAGTATCTTTGCAAACATGGATACAGGAGATGGAACTCTCTTCATCAAAGGACAGGGAAATGACATATTGCTAGTTCAAGTATATGTGGATGACATCATGTTTGGTTCAACTATCCAAAGCTCTGCAAAGAATTTGAGAAGCTGATGAAAGATAGATTTGAAATGAGTGCCATGGGGGAACTCAATTTCTTTCTAGGAATTCAAGTGAAGCAAGTTGAAGATGGCATCTTCATTAGTCAGTCAAAGTATGTTCAGGACATAATTAAGAGATTCAACATGACTGATTGTAAGATTGCTAAGACATCCATAGCCAGAAACCACTCCCTTGGATCTGATCTTGAGGGGGAGTGTGTAGATGAGCACTTATACAGGGCTATGATTAGGTCTCTTATTTATCTTACTGCTAGCAGGCCTGATATTATGTTTGTAACCTACATCTATGCAAGATATCAAACCAACTCTAAGATGTGTCATCTTATCACTGTCAAAAGGATTCTAAGATAAACACTTGGTCTATGGTATCCTAAAAATCCTGACTTCAATCTGTATGCCTATACAGATAGTGATTATGGTGGTTGCAATATGACTGCAAAGTCTACATCTGGGGGATGTCAGTTTCTTGATGGAAGGGTTGTGTCATGGCAATGCAAGAAACAATCCTGTGTCTCTGCATCAACTGCTGAAGCTGATACATTGCTGCTGCAAGCTACTGTGCTCAAGTGCTTTGGATTCAGAATCAGATGCTGGACTATGGGTTAAACTTCAAGGAGACTCCCATTCACATAGACAACAATAGTGCTATCTCAATCACAGAGAATACTATGCAGCACTCAAGGACCAAACACATCAATATCCGGTATCATCTATAAGAGATAATTATGAAAAGGGATTAATTAAACCAGTCAAAGCTCACACAGATGAACAATATGTTGATCTATTCACAAAGGCCTTTGATGAACAGAGATTTAAATATTTTGTATTAGCTATTGGGATGATCAATTTTGAGTAGGCTTTTCTTAAAACTAATTCTTATCATTTCTTAAAACATGTGTGTCCTTAGTTGTCTAGTTCATCACTTTCATAAGCTCTTGTTTTCTTTGGATGAAAATCTTTTTGAAGACTTTCCTTAGATTTATGAAAATTTTGATCCTTCGGAAGTTCTGTTTTTAACTTCAGAAGAAAAATCATGCCTTCAAAACAAATAACTGTCTAAGAAATTTTACCTTCGGAAGAGATTTCTAATGTATCTTCCGAAGCTTAAATGAATGTCTAAGACACTTATATGTTTTCAAGGATCTTCTTCTTCCAAAGCAAAATTACTCGGAAGCTTTGTTCTTTTGTGCACAAAGCATTCAAGTCTTAATTTCTCTTCCAAAGAAAAATTTTCAAAACTCTCTGGAAATTCTTCCGAAGTCATTTTACCTTCGAAAGCTTTTTCATTATAACTTCTGAATATAATTTACCTTCGGAAGCTTTTTGACTTCCAAGAAAACTACTTTTTGAGAAAAAGTAAACTACTTTTTTAGAGGTGGACCGACATCCGGATTTCAAAGTTTATCCTCTTTTGTTAAACTTTATCTGAAATCCTTTTTACATATAAACCCAATGGTTTTCCCCTCTTTCTATCATCTGCTTCTTCCTCCAAACCTAAAATCCCAAATTTCTCTATAAAATTTCTTTCTTCTTTCTTTCTTCATCCTTAAGCTACCTCACAATGGCCAACCCCAGTCACAGAAATGACCTGAACTTTACCATGCAGCTCCACAGGCAACACAACCAGGTTGCTCTGTTAAGCTCTGAGAAAGATCCTCATTTCTCAGAGGTTTGCCGTTTCTTAGCTTTGTCCAACTATTTCACGTCCCTAACCATTGATCCTCCACTTTATGAAGATCATCTACTTGAATTTTGAAAGACCTGCCAAGAGGTCGAAATGGATGGGGATAAGGCACTATTTGCCACAGTGTAGGGGAGAACAGTCTTCATCACTCCGTCTATCATCAACATGCATCTTTAGCTGGATGATGAAGAAGGTGAGATGTTCTTTCCCAAAGAAGATGTCAATCATTCTTTTGAGCAGATGGGGTATGAGGGAGATTCTCTGTAAAGACCTTTAGGAAATGGAAGGTCTCATCACAGTGGAGATTCTTGCTCCATGTGATCATCCACAACTTATCAAACAAGCATGGTGGATGGGACCAGTTTCCTGAGGATCTCTCTTTCATTATCCATGGAATGATTCAGGGGATCAAGTTTAGGTATTCTTAATTTGTCTATACTAATTACTTGCCAACTTAGATTCCTTAGAATATTACATGTTTCCTAGATATGTTCAGTATATTCTTAACTGTGAACTGGGCTCACAGTTAAGGGGAACATGTAACATTCTTAAACTGGAACAGATAAAGCTCGGCATCTTTAAAATATTGAGAAAGCCCACTGTTGGCTTCTCAGGGGTAGAAACATTCCTGGTCCCAAAAATGTTAGAGCTTATTGCTCAAAGTGACAACCTAGCAGCAACAGCTAGTGTTGAACCCACACCTGCTACTTCCCAACCACATACACAGCCACAAATCACCATAACCTACCCAAAAAATCCAAATGAACCCCTGCTCAGACTATTCACTCTGTGGAGGCCCCTATACACTCACCCATACAGGGATTAGTGCCGAGGTTCCTCATGCTCAGCCTGATGAAACTAGAGCTCCCATTCTCCTGAGGAGCAAACCACTCCCATCTCTTCAAGGATTAGTGCCGAGGTTCCTCATGCTCAGCCTGATGAGCTCATAATCCAAACTGCCTTAAGCCATCACTCTGAGTCTCAACACTCAAGTGATCAACCTTCAGGGGATAGTTACCATCCCCAGCCTCTAGATCTCAACCAACCAATCCCCAACCTTGATTTCTACACTGATGAAGATTTAGGTTTCAATGAGTACCACGATCCCCTCTTTTTTTCCCCTACTCAAAGAGAGATGAGTACCTTTGAGGCTCCTACTTCTAGCCCCCATCAGTCACCTATTGCTGAGGTGGACACTTCTAAACCTGTTCAGGATGTCCATATGGAAGAGGCTCTCACGTTTGAAAGTGATTATATCATTAAGACCTCAACCATGGCAACTCAGCCTACTGTCATCTCAACTGAGACTGCCAGTGAGCATAGGAAATCCAGCAGCCAAGGACCTGAAGCTGGTGGTGAGAGAGAGGACTTTAGTCGAATAATCTCATCCCTTAATGATTCTTCTGATGAAGATGAGGGGAATTTAAGACTAAAGGTTCACAAACTGTCCAAAACATGCACCTATTTAGTCTCCAAGGTTAGTCATCTTGAATCTCAAGTGACTACCTTGCATAACAGGGTCAATGATCAGAAACTTCAGATTTCATATCTTAAGGAAAAACTAGCTGGAAGACCTTTAAAAAGAGCTCAACCAGGAAAAGAACCTGTGGATGTGATTGACCTAACTCCTGGCTCACCTATGCAAGTGGGTGATGCTACCAAAAAGGAGGAGAAAGTGATTACAGCTACAGAACTTGGGAGTTCTTCAGAGAGAATGGACACTGAGGACTCACCATCCTCACTTGCAACTGTGCATTCTTAGTAACCTCCTCAAGTCCACATTGATATGGATTACACAGAATCCTTCATACAGAGCCTGTTTGAGGATGGGATACCAAGGGCTATGTCATCTCCACCATCTTCCAATCACATAATTGGGTGGAGGTATGACAACAACAGGAGAGCCCTAATCATCATAAAAGTTCAGGGACAGCAAGAGATCTTCAATTTTCAGAACCTGAACTATTATGATAGTTTGGATTTAGTCAACATGCCACTTGTCAATCCAAGCCAATCAAGACAAGCTGACAAGTTGGCATAAAGAATCCAAGACAGGATCACTGAAGAGTTCAACCTAAGAAGAAGACTGTGGGAATCAGGCAATGTCATCGGTTAACTGGATGTTGAGGCAGACCCTAAGATTAGCTTTATAGGGGAAACCTTGACTGAAGGCCTAGTGACAGAACCTGAGAGCCCAGTCTTATCACCAACAACTATTGTAGAGATCAATGCCCTTTTGAGACACCTGCTGGTGAAGGTGCTTCTCAACCTCTCGCTGGCCAGAGCTCAGAAGCTGTATCAAGCAATGAAGACCAAAGCTCTCTCCACCCTGAGTCACAAATGTCTGTGAGTGACAAAGGGAAAAGAAAGATGACATCTGAGGAGATTGAGGAGGAGGAGAGAGAGGAAAAGGAAGCTGAGGGGAGAAAGTTCCTCTTCTGTGTCTGCAGGACTCATGGAGTCTGCTATCAGGGCTGCCCCCAGACCAGATACTCAGAATGATGAGTTAAGGGCAGTCAGGATAAACTATCTGTAGACAAGGAACTATGACATAGACAATGTCATCTCTCTCCCCTTAGAAGAGCTACATGAACTAGTTGACCTGGAAATGTCAAGGGAGAAGAAGGAGGCAGAAGATGCAGAACTTCTTGTACAAATCAAAGAAGACAGAAGAAAGAAAAGATTGTACAAGTATGTGCCTACCCTCTCCCCAGTTCAAGAAAATTCTATACAAGAGGATGTGGTTCAATAAGAACCTCAGGTAGATAAAGAAGAAGAAAGGATCAAGATGATCAACTACCTGAGTGCCACAGGCTTCTACCAGGCAGAAGCACTTCTTCCCTTGTCTTATGACTATGTTGAGTTTGAGTATCTCAAGCAACTTGAACTTGAGATAGTCAGAGAAAGAAAGACAACTAAAAAAGAAGCTGAAGGAAGAAGCTGCTAAGTCAAGAGCCATCATCCACAAAAGCATGAAGAAATCTGCTGATAGGCAGAGGATGATGAGCTTCTTGAAGCTGTATGGATTCTCCGGAAGAAGACTTGGCCCCATGTCTCTATCCACTATGGATGAGCATATCAGGGTGATCAAGTAGAAGATCAAGAGTGGAGAGCTGGTTGACTTACATTCCCCTCCAAGTCAAGCCCCACTTGAAGTGGAGGTTAAGGTTGAACAACTAGAGACATCACAACCTGGACCTCATGCTGAATCTCAGTAAGCTTCATCTTCTGATCCACAGCAGGGTCAGACTCACTCTCAATCTCAACCTGTGAGAGTTGAAGACCCAACTGAGAAAGACAATGAAGATCAATTAGGTACTGCAGGCCAGTCTTCTCAGTTAAAAGATGTATAGAGAAAGAAAATGATGGCTTCTAAACCAAAGCCAAAGAAGAAAAAGAGGACTGCATCCTTTTCTAAACCTCAGGTAAGTCAGAACATCTTGAGAATATGTAGCCAGAGGATGCTCCATCATCTCCCATTCAAATAGCTCCTCTTGCATCAGAAAGACCTATCCTGTCCTGGACATACACTACAAATCCAGAAAGGTGGCATGTCATTAGAGATCATGGCATTGAACATGTCTACACTTGGCAAGACATGTTTCAGTTGCCTCTGCATGATCTCTTTGACATGAGAAGACATTTTGACAGTCTGAAGGATCCTGATCATCTTATGAAGAAAGGGTTGGTTATCATCCTGATGAGGACTGTTAATATCTGAAGTCTTCAAAAGTTTTGGCAGCATCAGCCTAGGGGGAGTTTCTAGAGAATATGCATAGAGGATGAAGCAACCAAAAACTTTCTGCATGAATGCTGCACAGATACTGAAGAAGAATGCTTCGAAAGTTTCACACATGCAACAAGAATATTCTAAGTGTGAAATCTTCTGAAGCCAAGACCAATATCTTCCGAAGACAAAGATGAGGTCTTCCGAAGCTTTAGAGACAAAGTCTTCTGAAGCCTCAACTCTTGAAGACAGATTTCTTCCAAATACTTTTAGTAACATGCTTTATCTGATGTACTATTCCATAAAGCTGGACACCTTTCTGCTGCATCTCTGTAAAGTCACCAACTTACATGAGTTGGTGACAAGGTCCATGCTTTTGGTAACTGTACATTGAGGTCTTGAGTCTGTAACTTTCTACTTCATGTACTTTATCCTTTTTGTAATAGATAAGGATGTGAGCTATGGCATGTCATAGTCACAACATCAAAAAGGCAATCTGCCTTTTTGACTCTACAATTGATTTAGTTTTGAGTCTAGTCAATTGTATCTAGCTGGCTTTCATAGTATGGTCGGCTGTAGGATGTAGTATAAGTATCTCATGTTCTTGTAACTTTATGGATATGCTTTGTAACACTTGTAATAGAACATAGAGAAAGCAATATACTCTATTCTTGAAAACCATATACATGTGTTCTGTCTCTTACATTACTTGTGTTCTTAGTGTCTTTATTGTGGTTAATCCAGTTCATTGTTTGTTTGAGATTAGTTAATCCCCTCTTTGTGTTGTTGTGTTGTAAGTGAACCCCCTTCACCGATCCTGCATTTTCTTTCTGTTAAATAAAGTTTAAATTATGAGGTAATAGTGAACAAAAAATAACATTTTTAAACCTTTATACTATCCGCTATCGTAAAGTTTTAACAAATTTGAATTACTAATAAACTAATTGTACACATATATAGCATTGAGTAAGAAGTAGCTTTAAACAACTTTAAATATTTATACTAATTGTACACATATACTAATGTTGAAGTTGAAAGGTACTACCATTAATGCTGCCGTTAAATTTTTAACAAATTTGAATTACTAATAAACTAACCATACGCATATATAGTATTGAGTGATAAACAACGTTAAATATTTATACTAAGTGTACACATACTAACTTTAAAAGTGAAATGTAATACAGTTGAGTAATTTACGTAAATATTGTTCTTTTAATTTTGAAATGAATACTCATAACTTTTCTAAAACAATCTATTTTTACTATATATAAAGCAAATGGGATTGATATTTTAAGATACCATAAAACTAAAAGCAATTACTTTATTCAAGGAATAAGATACAACTACTTTTAAGGATAAAATAATATTTATAATATTACGTCTTACAATTAGTTACATAATAACTTTATACCTTACTTATACTTAAACAGAAATTTGCATTATCTATCCACAAATAAAAAAAGGTTATTTTGTTTAAGATTTCAACTATATCTTATAATATCTCATGTTTAAAACTTTTAAGACTACAATTGTAACATGTATTTTTTAAATATTTTGGTGTAATTTTTTGCTGAATTGATCTGTATTTTGTAAGGTACAATAAGTTAATACACAAATGTACAAGTAGGCATTCAAAACCTTTTTATTTGGTGTTTTAAATTTTAAATTAAAAAAACATAATAGACTTTTGTAAAAATATTACAAGAATAACATAATATTATAAACACGTACCTGATGTAAAATGTGTTTCGCCGCATTGCACGGGCACCTTCTGTTATATTAAAATTATCAAGCGGTGAATATAAAGTTCTTCACAACGTCAAATTTGCGTTGGCATTTATATATAATATAATGAGCTTAGGATGGTTAATGAAGACAAGATACATTGTTTCTTTTGCTGATGAAGCTAGTGTTAATAAACACAAGAGATCTTGATGAAATCATGTCCATGGGGATGTTTGTGAGCTTGGGCCAATATAATCCCTAGGAGGTAATAATTACTTTCTAATGTTTAATGATGACTACACTAGGATGAGTTAGGTGCAGTGCAGTAAAACTCGGCCTAGACGGTTGAAAACTCGATGAGCATTCGGTACTCAGGAAGGTGCCAAAGTGTTTTTTATCAACTCTGTCAACATTACTTGGAATTGGTCAAACTCAACCCTACTTGGTCCAACTCGGCCAACTTGACCAACTCGACCAACTTGGATTTTCACCATTTTGCATTGATTTTTGTTGTTTTTCCATGATTTTTATAGGATTTTTATTTTTTTCATTGAGTTATCTTGAAATATGATAACCAAGTGATTACTACATATGTAATATTAAATAAATGGTATTATTTTTTGATATATTTTTATATGTGAACATGTATTTTTTTATTTATATTGATATTCATATATATTATATATATATATATATATATATATATATTAGTAAGTTTATGATATTTGACATATTTATAATTCCCTAAACCTAATTTCTTGATAATTTATTACATCCGAGTACTACGTGAGTACTCCTCGCCTTTATCGAACACTCACAAATTCTCAATTAACCAACCTGGTAGCGCCTAACAAATTTTACAATCATGATTTAGTGCATGGACATATCCAGTGTGTTGCTAGTGGACCGGGGGCCAGACACCCATTCAAACTTGGCCCACTACATGCGATTTCTCAAATATTTCCGAAGACGCTATCCTTTTCTTTTATCAGGCACCCAAGCCCATTCTTGTTACATATATAGGAACTATATTAGTGATTTAAACATAGTAGGTTATTTGTTGAAACAAAGAAGATATAGACTTTGATGTAACCAAAATTTATTCTTAAACTTAAAAAAGATATACAAGATTTGATAGATATAATAGTAGTTCACGTTGAAGTTTATTACCACTCATATACTCAAGTCAAGTACTCAAGTGTTTAGCAATGTAAAGCACATATGAATTTTTATATAAAGTTGATGATATTAAAAGTTATAGTTTAGTCTCTTTATATTTGTATTGTGTCTTTAAATTTGTGAGTTGTGAGCCTAGACCCCTTGATACCCCCAAAATTATGTGTGGATTTCTAACCTGACCCGTTCGGACCTTGCCAAATCTCAATTGACCTGTTTTGGCCACCACGGATAAAAAATCCCGAATCCATCTATGGTTAGTAGGTTAGGTGTATGTTTTAAAAAACTGATGGTTTTGAACAATTGAAAGTGATAGAGATAATTAAGATTTGTTGTATAATGTAAAAGTATGTAGTTATCGTTAGTTAGGAGTTGGTGGTTAAAATCAATTGATGTTAATTATCCCGATGTTGTATATATAAAAACCTGTAAACATTATAATTTAAATAATGATTATTATTTATAGTTTTTGTACTCTCTCGTCCCATACTTTTACGCAAGAACAAAGCCCATTAGAAACAATTCATGTGTCTTAAAGTGTATATATTTAAACAATAAATAATCCCTTTTTATAGATCTTTTCCTATAAGTACATTTATAATTGTATTGAAACATGTTTAAGTGAATGTGTTAGTCTGCTTACAGGTTTGATGAAAATTAACTGAAACCTAGGTAGATATGAAAGAGGAAGGGTTGAAATTTCAATTTCTCAAAGACCCAAAATTAATATCATACCATAGCATTTCATCACACAAGCTATACGAGTCATCATTTGTGCAACCGACTAGCAACGAAACCTTACAACTATACGGTATCCCTAATCGAAGCTTATAAAATGGTCAATGAAAGACGTTTCAAAGCATCACAAAACATTCAGACAATCCAAAAAATATATTCTCTTTTGGTTTCAGTTAGTATGTAGTTGTGGTTAAGATTTGAAGAATTAAAAACATGACATGATTGAAGGTCAAAGATCGAAAGCCTTAACCAAATTTTTTCTTTCTTTCTTAATCCTTATTTTTCCTGATTGCTTCTATCTTTATCGTTATGGAAGGCAAGAAAATCCTTGTATTACCAAGGTAGATATGAATCAAGACTTGATTTGCTTATTCGACTAAGGATTATGAACTTTTTTTAATTTTAGCAAAGCATTGAATTTATTCTCATGACATGTATGTGTGCTTGAAGAATCGTTAATTTGTTTCTATTGATTGTGTGGTTTTGTTGAGTAATCAAATTTATCTTGAGTTTAACAAATCAAGGCTCTATACTCAAGTAAGTGAAACATAATTCATAAATCCTAATTGGTAATTCAGGTGTTCTATCTAGTAACTAAATCTAAATAAAATGGCTTTAAAATTTGGTATGGTTTTACTACGTACTATTAGTGATTCGGAAGATTTATCTAGCGAGTGACCCTTTCTTAGTACGTGTAGGAAATTCTAAGTCATACAAACAAAAGTATTTTAAAAGTGTAGGGTTATGGTTTTAACTCTAGCAAGTTATAAGGTGAATAGGCACAAGGTCCAAAAGGATTATAGTTATGCGCTTCTAGGATCTACTCTAGCAAGAGCCAAGCTAAGAACACCATCAACCTAAATTAGTCATGTTAATCATTTGTTAGATCAAGGAGATTTGAAAGCTAAGTGATATATTACTTAATCTAATGATTTTATTTTATAATATTCTTACCAAAGCTCTACCATGAGTGAAGTCTAAAGAAATAAAGAGCTTGCTCAGAGTCAAGGCTCTCAAAGTAACAAATTAAAATCGTGAGGTTGGAAGATGAAATAATCTAGATTAGGTATATTATGTAATAATGTGTAGTTAACACCGTTACTTGGACGTTGGTGGTTAAAACTAACCTAAGTTAGTTACCTTTATGTTGCATGTATAAGTACTTGTAAACTTCACAATTCTTATTAATGATCATTTTAGTTTCTTATACTCTCATGTCCCATAATATTTCGCGAGAACAAAACCCACATTAACGATCTGCAAGAGCTAGAAACATATTCTCTTCATAATTTTTTTAAGTTTGGTGTAGATAATGAAAGAAAATCACAAAATTGTGTAGATATAAACATGGAGAATTTCTTTCTCAAGTGTTTCATAAGTGATGCAATGTTAACGGAAATTATGGAAAATCTCAATGGTTAAGGCCATAATAATTGCAACTTATGCCTTATCATCAAACTCAAACTTTTTCATATTCTTCTCATCCTATAAATGCTCAGGCAATCTAAAGAAGATGATTTAGCAGTAGGATGTAGCCTATTCTTATGGAGAATTTCATCATATACTTTACTATCTGATCTTTATGCATCATGTCAACTTGCCTTGTATGTTCTAGAATGATTAAGTTATGCCAAAACAATAACTCTTAGGAGTGGATTGCTAGAATGGGATGAGAATTAGCAGCACTTGAAAGGCATCACACTTGGACCGTCATTGATCTTCCCTGGCCTGAAATGGGTATCTAAAACAAAGCTATAAGCAAACGACAAAATTCTCAGGTATAAAGCAAGACTAGTGTTAGGTATTTTCTTCGAGTTCAAATGAACCATTTGAAGTTATGATTAACAACGAACAAACTGATATGAAAACCTAACTAAGAAAATAAATAGCAAACAAACAATATGTACTTGTATTCGATTACACACAAACCTAATAACATCTGAATTTTTGTTTGACTAACTCCAGCACTATATATACTTTCCGAAATGTCACCAAAGAAGCATTTTTACGATCGGTTAAACAATTTATAATAACTGCTTAACTTCGTTCCCATCTTCAACATTTCCAGCTACGACTGAAACCTATGGGTGACCTATAGTTTACGATAGAAGCTTACCAATACAAGCTTGTTTTGGACCTATTCAAACAAAACATAGTAAACCTAACACTGTTTTAATTTATATTTACTCGATAACTTTTGACATAAATGCACGCCCATTAGGAGTAAAAATGATCTTAAACCAATGCTCCTCCTTAATCTTTTTTAAGCCACTCATCCTTTAACCCTTCAATTTCGAATAACAATTATTTCCTTGTACTTAACTTGGACAAAACCATCGAATTCTCATGCATCATGATCGGTCCGCATCCGGGTGGGAAGTCATGAACCACCTTAACCTTTTTTTAAAAACGTTACTTTATATTTCTTCTCCATGATGTGTGTAATCATGCAATAATTTGGATTGCTTGCCATCTTAGCATACCAGGCTGTAGCTTCAACACCCATTCAGTTCAAATGATTAACTACTTTTTGTTTATCATCCATCTCATAAATTTTATTAGTTGAGATTGGACCGCTAAAAGATAAAGCTAATAAGTCTTTGGTCCTTTTGTTTGAAGTATAGTTATTGTTTAAACTATAAGTAGAGAATTGAACAACTTTTTGTTCACAACAATTTTTTCCAAAGAAATCCTAGTACTCCTCATTTTTGTAATAAGCTTGACAAATATTGCGATCTGAACTTCACGAGTATCTCTAATCATATGATTAAACATGTTAAATTCTTGATTGAGTATGTCTTTCTTGTTTTCTCTCATATTCTTGTTTCCTATGATTTAAGCTTCCAGACCATCCTAAAATTTTTTGGCTTCTCTGAATTCTTTGAATTTGTAGAAAATCGTATTAAGGCCATAATAATTACAACATATGCCTTATCATCAAGCTTAAAAATTTTCATATCCTTCTTACCCCATAAATGCTAATGCTTTTTAATAATTTCACCTTTCTCGTTCTTGTACATTGATATGTAAGGTCCATACTTGATTGACCTCCACACACGAGGTTCAATATAGATGACATAAATGATAAGCCGATCAGAATAATCATCTTTACTAGGTTTGCTACTCGTGCCAATCTTAGTGTCTAAACTCAAATATCAATAATATTCTTGATGATGAAATTAGTATCCATTTCTGAACTCAGAATTGAACTTTAAAATTTTTGCAAAAATTCAAAGCTTTCGTAGATTTCTCGTGTGAAAACTACAAAAATAACCCTTTTTTGTGAAATGTGACACTTCTCACACGAAAATTATCTAAAAATAACCGTCTTTTGCAAAAAAGGTGCTTCTTCATCTTTGTTTGTTAAATTTCAATCAAATTTGCGCGAAAACAAGAAAATTCACGAGTAGAATGATCTTAATCCATCTAACACGGAATGAATGATGATTTGATTAGTTAACAAGATCACACAAGACACAAAATCAAATAAACAATTATGTAAATAACTTTTTGCTTCATATTACAAGTATTAATAACAATTACAAAACTAAAATTATGGAAGTGTTAAATTTATCAAAAGGAAACATCTGTATATACATAAAATAGATATTGTAGGACCGTTTAAGGGATGGTAACTTACAACACAACACATAATGAGGAGAGTGAGTTAGAATACTTAACAAATTAAATAGGGAACTTGATAACCAGTTGCACTTTGATACAATGAAACACAAATAATAAAGAGACAGAACAAGAACAAGATAACACAAGTGTTTGGTTTTCAAGAATATTATATATTGCTCTCAAGTCCCTTACAAGTGTTGCAAAGCACAAAGAAAGATACAAGGAACCTGAGATACTTTATACTACATCCTACAATCGGTCATACTTTAAAGGCCAGCTGAATACATGATCTAGATAACAACAAAATCAATGTAGAGTCAAAAGACAGATTGCCTTTTGACTAGTAACTATAACATGCCATAACTCACATCCTAATATATTTCAAAATGAATAAAAGTACATAAAGTAGAAAGTAAAAGACTCAAGACCTTAATATATAGTTACCAAAAGCATGGACCTTTCACCAACTTGTGAAAAGTGGTGAGTCAACAGAGTTGTAGCGGAAAGTGGTACAACTTAATGGAAAAAGTACTTCAGATAAAAGCATGTCTTTAAAAGTCTTTGTAAGATAATTTGTCTTCACTTCTTGGCTTTGGAAGACTTTGTCATTGAAGCTTCGGAAGACTTCACTTTAAGATTTAGAAGATGTTGGTCTTGGCTTCGGAAGAATTTACACTTACTATATTTTCTAGTGTATGGTGTAAAACTTTCAAAGGACTCTACTTTAGCACTTAGTGCATGCATACAGGAAAGACTTCTTGATGTTATTGGATGTTTTGGATGCATCAGATTTATATAGAACCTTACAAACTTCCCCTAGGCTGATGCTACCAAAACATTTGAAGACTTCAAATATCAATAGTTCTTATCATGATGATGACCAATCCTTTCTTCATTAGATAGTGAGGATCACTCAGACTCTCATAGTATCTTCTCATCTCAAAGATATCATGCAGAGGTAGATTGAACATGTCTTACCATTTATAGACATCTTCAACAGCTTGATCTGGGATAACATGCCATCTCTCTAGATTAGTAGTGTAAGTCCAGGATAAGATGTGTCTTCCTGATGCTAGAAAAACTATTTGAATAGGAGTTGTTGAAGCTTCCTCTTGTTGCACATCCTCAAGATGTTCTGACTCATCATGAGGTTTGGAGATTGATGCCTTATTTTTCTTCTTCTTAGACTTTGGTTTAGAAACCACCCTTTTTCTCCTTTTTGAACCTTTTAATTGAGAAGACTGGCCTGCTGCACCTTGTTGATCATCCTTGTCTTTCTTTTTTCGGTCTTCTTCTCTCACAGGTTCAGATTGAGAGAGGACAAAACCTTGTTGTGGACCAGAAGACGAAGCTTGCTGAGACTCAGCAGGAGCTCTAGGTTGTGTTGTCTCAAAAAGGTTCAACCTTAACCTCCACTTCTTAAGGGACGTGACTTGGTGGGGAGTGTAAGTCAATAAGTTCTCCTTTTTTAATCTTCTGCTTGATCACTCAAATGTTCTCATCCATAGTGGATAGAGACATAGGGCCAAGTCTCATTCCAAAGAGTCCATATAGCTTCAAGAAGCTCATCATCCTCTACCTATGAGTAGACTTCTTTTGGCTCTTCTGGATGATGGCTCTTAACTTGGCTGCTTCTTCCCTCATCTTCCTCTTAGTTTCCTTTTGTTCTTTGAGCACTTGAAGTTCAAGTTGCTTGAGATACTCAAAATCAATGTACTCAAAGGACAAGGGAAGAACTGTAGCAACCTTGTAGAGACCTGTGGCACTCAGGTAGTTGATCATGTTGATCTTATTAGTTTCTTTGTCTACCTAAGGTTCTTGTGGAGCCACAGTCCCTTGCACAGGGCTTTCTTAAACTAGTGAGAGAGTAGGAACATGTTTGTAGAGACTTTTTAGTCTCCTTTCCTCCTTGATCTAAAGAAGCAATCTTGCATCCTCTGCTTCTTTCCTCTCTCTTGACATTTCCATGTCATCTAATTCACTCAACTCTTTGTGCTTTGCAACACTTGTAAGGAACTTGAGAGCACTATATTCAGCTTCAGCAGTTGATGAGAGACACAGGATTGCTTCTTGCATTGCCATGAGATGATCCTTCCACCAAAAAATTAACATCCTCCTAATGTTAATTTCTTGTCAATGTTGTAGCCACCATAGTCACTGTCAGAGTATCCATAGAGATTAAAATCATAGTTTTTAGGATACCAAGACCTAGTTTAAGTGCTCCTTTGAGGTATATGAGGATTCTCTTGGCAACAGCTAGGTGAGACACCTTTGGAGCAGCCTGATATCTTACACGGTTGCAAGTTGCAAACATAATATCAAGCCTACTGGCTGTGAGATACATCAGAGAACTGATAATCTCCGTATACTGATGTTGATCAGTATCCTCCCCGTCAAGGTCAGGACAAAGATTATGATTTTTGGGCAAGGGTGTCTTGGCTGGCTTGCAATATTTCATCTCAAATCTTTTTAAAATGTCGTTGACATACTTAGATTGATTAATGAAAAATCCTTCCTTTCGTTGTTTCACCTGAATTCCAAGGAAATAGTCCATTTTTCCCATGAAACTCATCTCAAACTTCTTCATAATGCTCTTAAAGTCCTTACACATTTGGTCATTTGAAGAACCAAATATGATATCATCAACATAGACTTGAACAAGCAAAATGTCCTTACTAGACTTCCTTATGAATAAAGTCTTGTCAATGGTTCCTCTGGTGTATCCATTCTTAAGGAGAAACTAAGCCAGAGTCTCATACCACAGCCTAGGTGCTTGGTGTAGCCTATATAGAGCTTTATCCAATTTGCACACATAGTTAGGATGTTGTGGGTCTTCAAATCCTGTACGATGGCACACATACACTTCCCTATCTATATCACCATATAGAAAGGCACACTTGACATCAAGCTGGTAGACAGTAAAGTTCTTGGATGCAGCATAAGCAAGAAAGATCCTAACTGCCTCAATTCTTGCAACGGGTGCAAAGATATCAGTATAATCAATTCCTTCCTCTTGAGTGTATCCTTGAACTACCAGTCTTGCCTTGTTCCAGATCATCAAGCCTCTGTCATCTCTTTTGTTCCTAAAAACCCATTTAGTGCCTATTGGTACTTGACCAGATGGTAACGGACATAGGTTCCAAACCTTCTATCTATTGAATTGAAGCAGCTCCTCTTGCATCGATTCAACCCAGCTACTATCTTTCAAGGCATCTTCCACCTTCTTGGGTTCCATCTGGGATAAAAAGCATGAGTACAAGCAGACATTCCTATGATGAGTCTGCCCTCTTGTTCTCACACCTTCAGAGACATCCCCAATGATGTTCTCAGCTGGATGAGTGTTGTGAATCCATAAACGAGAAATCACTTCCAGTTGCAAAGTTAAGTCCAGATTAGACATATTTTTCTTAGGAACTAGAACACTTTGTCCAGCTGTTGTTTCAAGTTCATTTAATAAGGACTGATTGAATAAAAGAGAAACATCATCAATTGTTAGCTGTGAAGTAGCATTAACAGTCACTTGTTCCTTCAAAATGCTACCTCCTTTAGCTTGGTGTTGTGGTGGATCACTTGATGAGTTTTGAGGATCAGTAGGTGATTCACTAGTTGAAGCTTCACTATTCCTTGATATGGTAATACTTTTTGATATGTGAATAGTGGGGGCTTGATTTGTTTCATCTCTTGGAGAACTTGGAAAAGGTCTGGGTAGCTCAAACAGTTGAATAGCATCAGCATCAACATCATTTTGAGCACCTGTTCCAACTAAAACATTCTCACAAGAAGATTTAGAATAGTTTGGAAACAATTCTAAATCAAAGATATGATCAGGGCTGTTCCCCCTAACACAAGGAGTGTGCTCATTAACAACTATATTGGATGACTCCTCAAATTGTTGATTCTTAATGTTGTATACTCTGTAAGCTTTGGAGCTAGAAGAGTATCCAACAAAGATAGCATCATCCGATTTTTTAGCAAATTTTGCTAAATTGTCCTTTGTGTTAAGTATGGTACACCTGCTGCCAAAGGACCTCAGAAAGCCAATGAACGGTGGCCTCTTGTTCCATAGCTCATAAGGGGGTTTTCCATGTGGCTTAACTACAAGAACTTTGTTCTGCACATAGCATGCGGTGCTAATGGCCTCTGTCCAGAATGTTTGAGGTAGTTTGGAATCAGCTAACATAGTTCAAGCAACCTCAATAAGTGTCCTGTTCCTCCTCTCAGCAACACCATTTTGTTGAGGAGTTTTGGGAGCACTATATTGTCTAGCAATCCCATTTGAGTTACAAAATGAGTCAAGAACGAAGTTCTTAAACTCAGTCCCTTGATCACTTCTAATAATCATAACCTTGTGATCAATTTGATTTTCTATTTAAAAAAAAGATTTTAATGTTTCAACAGTTACATCTTTAGTTCTTAGAAAGAATACCCATGTAAATCTTGTAAAATCATCAACTATCACAAGGTAGGATGATTTCCTACCAATGCTCATTATACTCGTGGGACCAAAAAGATCCATGTGCAATAAGTGTAATGGAGTAGTAATGGAGTTAACACTTTTGGATTTATGAGAGGCCCTATGTTACTTCCCTTTCAGGCATGCAAGACAGTTGTTTTTGCAGAAAAATTCCTTTTTAGGCAAACCATGTACCAAGTTATTTTTAGCCAATTTATTCATTGTCTTAAAAATTACATGACATATACGTTTATGCCAAAGTGTTGACTCATCACTGTCAGCTTTGGAAAGAAAGCATGATACTTCACCCATTGGGGAAGCATTGTTCATATCCAGCTTGTACATATCCCCTTTCCTGGGAGATCTAAGAAGCACCAATTCCGGAGAAATTGTCATCCTTGGTTTGAGGATAATGCACTCATGTTTAGTGAAAAGCATCTGGTGCTTTTGATCATAGAACTGAGAAACACTTAACAGATTGTGTTCAAGCTGTTTGACAAAATTAACTTTTTCAACTTTTAACTTACCATTGGATATACTCCCTCTGCCAGATATATATCCTTCGTCCTCACCTCCAAATTGGACAGGACCTCCATCAAAGTGTTGAAACTGTTGAAGGAGAGATCTGTTCCCTGTCATGTGCCTGGAGCATCCACTGTGCACAATCCAGACATTGTTGTTCTTGTGATATGGATGTCCCTGCACATAAGATGAGATTATTAGTTTCCATTGGAGACCCAAGCTTTGTTTGTCTTGGGTTCCTCCAAAGATAGTGACATAATTGAACCAAAGGTTAAGCATGGGGGTTCAATGGATGCTGTTGAAGAAGAGGTTTGTGCTGCAGCATCTTTCTTGATCTTCCAATCCATCCTTTGGTTGATCGTGGAAGATGTACTTGTGGAAGCTTTATGCATCATGGCATTCTTCTGAAGCTTCTTTATTTTCGGAAGAAGCTTTCACCACCTTTTTTACCGAAGCAGTCTTCTTCTGGGATGGTTTCAAGGGAATTTTCTTGTTCTTCAGAATTTTAACTGCTTTTGCTTCCGAAGCCATTTTCCTTTCGGAAGAAGGAGTTTCTTCCGAAGACAACCTGGCTTCAAAAACTAGCTTTCCCTTTTTCATCACTTGGACCATCTGATAAGGTCCAAACGAGAAACTGTTAAGTGCTCTAAGAAAGATTAACATGTTGTCTTTATTTGTCTTTTGATAGTTTGTAATAGTATAGGGACTATTTGTGTAATTTGTTAGTTCCTTTACTTTTTGTTTTCAGTATAAATAGCTTAGATTTGCAGGTAGATAGTAACGAATACACAAGATATTCGAATCTGCTTTTCATACTTGTAAATGTCTTAGCTTGATATTAATGAAAACTTGAAGTTTATTAATATCTTGTTTTGATTTGATTACTTTGTGTGAATTTCATTGAATTGTGTTCATAAATCATCACATATTGATTCATTTGATCCTATCAAATGGTATCAGAGCTGTTGGTAAGTTGTTAGTTATCGAACTTGAAAACCTCAAAATCTCACTGAATCTGTGATTGAGATACAATTCAATTGAAAATTTGTGAATTTCAGTTGTGTTTCATCATCAGAAACATGATTTGAATCACAATTAGCAGATCAATTCATCAAATTCAAGTCAATTTGTTGAATTTGTTGTTCGAAAAAGGTTTGAAGTTTCGAACTGAAAATCTCAAAATTGAGGAATTTGTTGTTGAAATTGAAGAAATTGATATTAAGAAGAATGTTATCGGCATAAAACTCGTCTAATTGAAAAGTTTCAATCGAATTCACCAACATTTGAAGAATTCAGAAGATTTGAGTTTGTTACATTCATTTGAATATGATGAATGTGTCGCATGAGCTAAGATTGACTGAATTTGTCTAAGTGTTAGACGCATTAACACTGTGTAGACATTCTTAGTTAGTCGTTTGAGTATTGTTGAAGAGAAGAATCTCAGATGTATCACCTTTGTTGAGTTGATAACTGTTTAGACGTTTGACAACTATTTAGACGTTTGACAACTGTTTAGACGCTTGACAACTGTTTAGGCGTTTGACAACTATTCAGGCATCTGACAACTGTTTAGGCGCTTTAAACCTTCCAGACGCATTAATACTTAGACGTTTTGAAAAATTTTCTAAGGCATTCCCTTAGACGTTTCTCAACTTAGACGCATCAACAGTTGAGGCGTTTGAATACTGTTCAGACGTTTTAACCTTGATACTTAGAATTTTTTTTAGAAAATTCTTTGAAAACTTTTTCAATTTTTTTTTTAAAATTCAAAATATAAGAAACACAAAAATATAAGAATGGTAAAATTAGAAGATTCTGAAAACAGAGTTCCAAAACTTAAAATAGAACTGATTTCAAAAATTGGTCTCTTAGACTAAAATAACACTTTAATTCTATTGACACTGTTCTCTGGAAATCTAAAAAAAGACCATACATTACTATAACAACTGATGGACCAGACAGAGGATTTGTGTATACTAAAGATTCTCCAGAACCTTATCCAGAAGATGATCTTCAAGGAGATGATCTAAAAAGAGTTAAGAATGATATTAAAGCCTATTCATGATGTGTAAAGGACTGCCTTTGGAAGTTCTTACAAGGCTTGATGCATATCAAACTGGATATACACTATATAAAGCATTGAAGATCATTTGTGAAGGAGGTAAGGAGATTCAAAATCTAAAGAAACAAAAGCTGAAAAGACAATTAGAATTGTTTCAACATTTGTCTGGAGAGACAATAAATCAAATGATGAACAGATTTGTTCAACTCATAATGAGATGTCAACAGCTGGTATCAAACCTGATCTTGAAGATTTAAATCTCAGACTACTCAATGCTTTACCATCATCATGGAAACAAACTGTAACTCTACTAAAGCATACTGAGAAGTTTCAATGGATCTAGATCTTCTTATTGCAAAAATAGAATCAGTGGAGATTGATGAAAGCTCAAGGAACAATGATAGAGCAGCATCAATGTGTCAATATCAGTTTGTTGCTTCTCCTGCAACCACCATAGAAAATGCATTCATGGCAAAGAGTGAGCAAAGTTCTGAAGAAGAAGGAGATCTGTTTGTTGGAGCAGGATAGTTCACTGACTCATCATTTACCAGTGTACCTGCATATACAACTCAGTCTCATTCTCAATCTCCTCCTAGACCACAGTCCCAATCATCAAATATTCAGACATAGACTTCTTCATCATCTAACTCTGCTAAATCTAGCAAAGTTAAAGATGTGATTAACATCCTATTAGAGGATGAAGAGTCCAAAACTGCATTTACTGCATTTATGGCCAGCTTTCAAGCATATCAAGGTAGCCATTTAACTCAACTAGATTTTGTTTTGCAGGATTTATTTGAAATGGATCCTGAAGATGTTGAAGAGATGGACCTGAACTGGCAGATGGTGATGATTGCCTACAGGACTCAAAAACATTCTTATGTCAACAAGAAATACAAGCCTAGTGCAAACAAGACTGTTGGATTTGACAAGTCAAAAGCTAGATGTTTTAACTGCAACAGTTATGGACATTTCTCAAGAGAATGCAAAGCTACAAGGAATAATGGAGGAAGTGCTCAATCAAGCTCAAATAATCGAAGGTTTCAACAAGCTCAGAAGACTTTTCAAAAGCCTTATCAAAGTCTTCCTATGCCAGAGCTCAAAGATGAAACCAAATTATCTGATGAAACAAAGAAAGCACTAGTAGTCAGCATAAAAGATGGATATGATTAGAGTGCATATGCAGATCAATTTACAAATGAATTAAAATCAAGTTTATCTCTTATTGCAGAAATTCAAGAAGAAGATTGGTCAGAAAACAATGACCCAAAAGTGGAAAGTGATGAAGAGGAAGATAACTATGATTGGAGTGACAAGTCTGATCCTAAAGAGGATACAGAGGAAGTAGCTCTAATGGTTCAGTCTGATCAACCAAAGGTTAACTCTTCTAATTCAACATCTGAAACCACAGTTCCAAAATTTCCTGAAATACCATCAGAAGTAAGAGAAAAGCTTTGCACTAAATCATGCTATGAACATGTTGAACACTACAGAAACTATTCATTCAAAATCTGTGAAAAGCTAAAACAAGAGGAATCTATGCATAACCAACTTAAATCTGATCATAAAACTGCAAATCAAAAGATTATCTATCTTCAAACTTCATGGAACAAAACAATCAAAGAATTAGAAATTGCTACAAAACAACTAGAAGAGATGCCCAAGAATCTTGAACAAGAGAAAATAACACATGCTGCTACTCAAGTTGATCTGGTAAAAGTAAAGAGTTCAAAAATGATAGTAGAAAAACTAATCAGTGAAAGAAAAGATAAACAAAAAGCAGGGTTAGGTTTCACTCATGAACCTATGCCCAAATCTATCACAAACACACTACCAGAGAACTTCAATACTCATGATCATTCACCTGAAAATAAAGCAAAGCTTAAAGCCTTCCAGATCAAAACCAAGAATGCAGAAGAAGAAAAGGAAAATGTTCAAGTGTTTGTTGAAAAAGATCAAGAAAAAATGAAAAATGGTCATCCAATCAAGATAAAATCATATGAACCAAAACAACCAAAACAAAATATCTCTTTGATCAAATTCATAATGTAATAGAAGAAGTCAGAGTTCAAAACAAGGAAAACAACAGATAGGAACATCAGAAGATTCAAACACTATCAATATGAAACAATTTCAATCAGAAAAGGAATCTTCTTCTGATGATGTTCAATCTGAAAATAACCAAGTTCTTTTAAATCAAAGAATCAAAGAAGAAGAAAGAAATCTGCAAAAGCAACATCTGAACAAAACAAAAGTTCAGAAAATTTGATTAAAGCAACAAATCAAACATCAAAACTAAAACCAATTAAATTTGTGTCAGCAGGTATGTTAAATATGAATTCTCTTCCAATAATAAAGCAAATATTATGAACAAATCAAACTCCGATCTGAAATCTAGTTCAGATTCAAAGACTTCCGCTGTAGCAAAAAGATTTGTTTCTAATACATTCAAGAAGGAAGTTCATGTTAAACAAATGAACAATAATGTGACACAAAATCAAACTGTGAAAAATGAAAGACAACAGTTTAACTATATGACACCAAAATCAAACATTATGTCATTGTCAAAAGTTAACAAAAAGTTGTTTTTAACTCCACAAAAGTACTGTGAAATTTGTGATATGAAAAATCACAATACTGCTGAGTGCTACTTCAACAAGTACTGTCACATATGTGACATGAGAATTATTCGACAACAGATTGTTATTATAACAAATATTGTACTTATTGTGATGAAAAGACTCACAACACTACAAATTGTTACTTTAGAAATAGATCTCTCACTAGAAACTTTGCAAAATCAAACATGAGCAAAGGATTTGCTAATCCACAGTATTTAGAAATCAAACTAATGGATTTCAAAGAGACATTAATCAACCTAATGTAGGTTTGAGATCTTTTCCTAAGAACAGTTATGTGAGCTCAAAACATAACATGCAAGAACACTTTATACAAGATCTGTAAGGATGAATAATAAAAATGTTAGACATCAATACATTTCAAAAGATGATCAATCAAATGGTATGAATGTTCACAAAAATAAATCAAACAATTTTCAGAATAAAATTGTTAAATCATCAAAAATAAACCTGATTTGAATAATCTCCATTATAAACAATTTACAATTGTTGATAAATTTGGAAAACCCAAGACCATTTCGGCTTGGGTAGATATTTCAACTTAACTTTCTTGTAGTGCAGGTACGCCCAAAAAGCCCAATCAATACATGGTATTGGATAGTGGGTGTAGTCGGCACATGACAGGCAATATTGCCTTGTTACAAGACTTTAAGTCAAAAGATGGAACTCACGTCGCCTTTGGTGGTGATGCTGGAGGAAAAATAACTAGAGAAGGAACAGTATCCAATGGGATAATAAGCTTTGATAAAGTCAAATTTTGTTCACAGTTGAACTTTAATCTTTTAAGCGTATCTCAAATATATGACAAATCTTATTCTGTTCTGTTTGATGATTCATTTTGTTATGTTTTGAAGCCAGGTTTCAAAATAAGCAAAGATTGGGTAATTGTTACAGCTAAGAGAGACAGAGATGTATACAAATTGGATATGTCTTAAGTTGATCCTTCAACTGAAACAACATGCCTAATTGCAAAGGCATCAAATGATGAAACCAGCTCTGGCATAGACGTCTCGGTCATTCAAACTTCAAGAACATGAACAAGCTTGTAGTAGGAAATCATCATTGGACTTCCATCCAAGAAGTTTGCAACAAATGATCACTACTCAGCATGTTTGAAGGGAAAGCAACACAGAGCATCTTATAAGTCCAAGCCTATAAACTCAACATCCAAACCTCTGCAGATGTTACATATGGACCTTTTTGGACCAACAAACGTCAAGATTATTGGACGAAAGTCATATTGTTTAGTTATCATTGATGAATTCACAAGATTTTCATGGGTTTTCTTTCTTTATGCCAAATCTAAAACAGCTGATCTTCTAAAAGAATTTATCATTAAAGTTGAAAATCAATTAGACAACAAAGTGAAAATAATAAGAAGTGATAATGCAACTGAATTCAAAAATGCTAACATTGAAATGTTTTGTGCACAGAAAGGGATAGCTCATTAGTTCAGTGCTCCCAAAACTCCTCAACAAAATGGAGTTGCTGAAAGGAAGAATAGAACACTGATTGAAGCTGCTCGTTCTATGTTAGCTGATGCAAAAATCCCTATCACTTTTTGGGATGAAGCAATATCAACTGCATGTTTCGTTCAGAATCGAATCTTAATCGTCAAAGATAAACTGAAAATTCCATATGAGTTAATGTTTGGCAGAAAACCAAACATAAACTTTTTAAAATCATTTGGTTGTCCTGTTATGATTCTTAATTCAAGTGATCAATTAGGAAAATTAGAAGAAAAATCTGATAATGGATTTTTTGTTGGATATTCATCAGTTTCAAAAGCCTATCGAGTCTACAACTCTAGGACAAATGTAATCCTTGACACATTCAACGTTAAATTTCTGCAAAGTTCTTTTCCATCAGTTTCAAATGAACCTGCATGGTTATTTGACTTAGATTCATTATCAAACTCTTTTCAATCTAATTTGTTTGATCAACCAAATTGTCTTAATTCTACAGATAAGAAGAACTCAAGAGGAGATCTTGGATCTTTCAGTGAAGATTCTGATTCTGATGACCCAGATGATTCAAGCTCAGACTACCCATTTTTGTCATTGTCAAGGATTCAACAATACAAAATCATAAAACTACAGTTTCAGATCATTCAAAGTCAATTAATCAGGAAGAATCACAAAATTTTCCTAATGATGGTAATGAGTTTGTGATACCTGAGTCTGGAACATCATCCATTTTAGGTGATGTAGTTGATACAGGTAACTTTGATTACTTTGTCAATTCACCTACTCAAGTTCCAAACTTCAATCCATATTCTTCTACTTTGATACATGAGTTTTCCAACTTGAATCAAACAAATCTGGATGTTAATGTTCAATGTGATGAGATTACTACATCTCGCATTCACAAGAATCATCCAATTTCTCAGATTATTGGTTCATTGAATGAGAGAACAACAAGGAGTAAATCAAAACAAGCAAACGTATGCTTATACTCTTGTTTTCTTTCTTAAATTGTTCCTAAAAAGTTACCGAAGCATTAAAGGACAATGGTTGGATAGAAGCCATGCAAGAAGAATTACTTCAATTCCGCAAACAAGAAGTGTGGAATTTGGTGGATCTACCTGAAGGAGAAAATGCAATTGGCACGAAATGGTTATTTAGAAATAATACTGATGATTGTGGTGTTGTAATAAGGAATAAAGCGAGACTTGTTGCACAAGGATACACACAGGAAGAAGGTATAGATTATGATGAATTGTTTGCACCAGTTGCAAGACTTGAATCAATTCGAGTTTTCTGGCTTATGCTTCATTCATGAAATTCAAGGTGTATCAAATGGATGTAAAGGGTGAATTTTCTATATGGTCCAATCACTGATGATGTGTTTGTGAAGCAACCTCTAAGCTTTGAGGATGCACAATTTCCACTTCGAGTATATAAACTGAGTAAAGCTTTATATGGACTTCATCAAGCCCCTAGAATTTGGTATGAGACATTATCACAACACTTAATCCAACATAGATACACACGAGGGAAAATTAATCCAACTTTATACATAAAGAAGGATAATAATGATCTTTTATGTGTACAAGTGTATGTTGATGACATCATATTTGGTTCTACCTGTCCAAAATTGTGCAATGAATTTGAAGAAATCATGAAATCTCAATTCCAAATGAGTTCTATGGGAGAGATTAACTTCTTTCTTGGACTTCAAGTCAAGCAAACTACAGATGGAATCTTCATCAATCAAGAAACGTTTGTTGACAAGCTCTTAAGGAAATTTAAGTTGCAAGACTGTCAGTCCATACGAACTCCAGCAGATGTTAACACCAAGATTGAACCTGATCCAAAAGGAAAATCTATTGACCAAACGTTATACAGATCAATGATTGGATCTTTGATGTATCTTACTGCATCTAGACCAGACATTATGTATGCTGTTTGTGTATGTGCCAGGTATCAATCAGACCCGAAAGAATCTCACTTAATTGCTGTCAAAAGGATATTCAGGTATCTCAAAGGTAAATCAGCCTTAGGGCTTTGGTATCCTTACGAGGTAACTTTGAACTATATATATACAGATAGATGATTATGGTGGATGCTGTCAAGATAGAAAATCTACTTCGGTGGGTGTCATTTCTTGGTCCCAGATTAGTCTCATGGAATGTAAAAAACAAACAAATGTCTCTGTTTCAACTGCAGAAGCTGAGTACATTGCTGCATCAGCAGGATGTTCTCAAATCCTTTGGTTGCAAAATCAATTACTGGATTATGGTTCAAATTTCTAAAACACCAATTTATATTGATAACACAGCTGCTATGTTCATAACAGCTAATCCTGTTCAACACTCAAAAACAAAACATATCGAAATTCGATATCATTTCTTAGAGATAACTCTGAAAAAGGATTAATCATATTGATTCAAATTGCAACAGAAAAACAATTGGCAGATCTATTTACTAAAGCCTTCCTACCAGGACAGTTTGAGTATTTAGTAGAATCAATTGGTCTTATAAATCATATGTGATCTCCCTAAATCAAAAGATCATAATAAGTGATACTCTCATTGTTAATTGCCTGTTTATATTTGTGTGTGTGTGATTTATGTTTTTCATAGAAAAATCAAATACAAAAATATATATCAAAAATACAAAAATAGAGTTTTTTTAGAAAGGATTATGTTTTGCAACATGTGAGAAATGATAGTACATTAGTGAAATCAGTTGCATACTTCATCCTAATAAAGTCTAGACATGATCAGATATGATGTGTAGACAATATCTGACTATTATGCTGAAAAAGTAAATTCTTGTGATCAAACTAACATACATGCGTGTTGTATTCATCTGAGTACTTTTGAGTTTTTTAGCTTATCCGAATGAATGTTTGTTAAGATACATCTCTTACACCTGTTGAAACTATGTGAAATCATGAGATCTGTTACAAAGCATCATTTCACTTCTCTGTTATGAGTCATCATAGACCTGAAGTACTGAGATATCCTTTGTTGTAAGTCATTACAGACCTGGATTCTCTTTTTGATGCAAAAAGATGCCAATGTGCAAAACCTATTCAAATGAATAGTCAGAGCTGATCAAATGGTTATCCATGATCATCCTCTATTAACTAAGTAACATGAACTCTGGTGATATCTATTTTCAGGTAATAAGTTGAGCATGTGTTCTTTCTTACATTTCATGATGATAGTTGAGCTCTCTGAGTCTCTGTATGCTTTACATCATGTCATATCTAAATCAACACTAATCAATCCAAGAATTGAAAAGTAAGTGAGTTGATAATTGTGTCAAAAACACTCATTGTCTGTCCTTAGACCTTGTGTCTCCTTTGCTGGGATATCACTGACCTGGAACACACTTGATCAGGATTTATTCATTGTTTGACTCTCCATTTTTTTTAATGTGCTGATCTTCATAATATGATTTCTCTGCAGACATTTATTCTGTGCTTATATCAGATTTGATTCTATTTTCATTTTTCTTTTATGCATGTCTTTGTGTGTGAAGGCAATGTCTCAATATGCTGTGTGATCTTATTCTCTTTCATAAGACTTATAATTTTTTCAAACTTAAAAGTTTAGGGGGAGTAATAAATGAAAGAGTTGTTCTCAGAAAATATTCAATAATCATAATCAAAATTGAAATGTTGATTGAAAGGATGATGCTTTATGTTCAAAGTATTTGTGTAACATTGAAAATAGAATGTGTTTGAAAATTACAATATGAATCTACATAATCTTTGCAAATAAATGCTTTTTAAGTTGAAAATCAGATGATATTTGATTTTATGTTGAGACTAAAATGAAGGGACAAAAGAAATTTAAAAAGAAATAGAAAATAAAATTTTATAAATGAAAGTGCAATATGCAAAAAGTTCAAAATTTGGGGATCTAAATGGTAAAAAGTGTGCAAGTGAAGAAATTAAAATCACAAGTGTTTAAATCATCAAAGTCAACTCATGCACCTAAACAGTGCACATGCGCCTCAATAGGAGCATGATGAAATTTTCAGGATTATACAAAGTGTTGGACGTTTGATTCATTCCCATGCGTCTAAACATTGTAATACATCTATGAAAATTACAAGTGTTGGGCGTTCGTGATAATCCCATGCGTCTAAATAGTGTTTCTGTGTTAGACGTTTGTCATGTCTCATGCATCTAAATAGTTTCAAATTTCAAGTGTTAGACGTTTCACAAAGTCCATGCGACTGAACAGTGCAAAAGCGTCTAAACAGTGCTTATGTGTCTGAACAGTTCCCATGCGTCTGATTTAAAACGCACAGTGCTCATGCGTCTAACAAAATAAGTGAATTCTAGGTTTTCATACGCCCAAACAGGGACCATACGTCCGAACAGGGCTCATACGCCTAAAATTTCACTTATATAAATTGAACACTTATGCATATTTCTCATTACATTTCAAAATCTCAGAACAAAACCCTCGAACTGCAACTGTCGAGCATAAACACATCCGTATTTCATCTGAAATCAAATCAAATCATTTGAGTATACATTGTATTTGAATATATAAATGTAAGTTTGTGATTCAAATATATAAATTTTGGGTTAAATCAGTGCATTACTATAGTCGTTTGAATGCTATTTGGGCGTTCGAACCAATATAATCCAAGTTTAATCTGATCAAATGAGTATCATATAAAAAATTGACACTGGATTATTGATAAGAACAGATTTGCGAGTCTGTTGATGTATTATTTTTAATCTAAAAGTGAAAAAGATTTGTTGATGATGAACTCAGACTATTTTCATAGTCGAAGAAGAAGAAGATGAACAGACAGTCATTCTTTGAACAAGAATAAATAATAAAAAATTAAATCAAAATTGAAATGTTAAATAATAAATTCAAAGTGAATAAAGATTAATGTTTTACAACTTGAAATCTCAATTCAAAAGAAAAAATAAAAAGGTCAAATTCAAAAGTCAAAATCAAAAGTCATATGTAGAAATAAATTTCATTAATCAGTATTCAATGTTCTCATAATACTTTTGTTGTGTTTTGCAGATGGCAGAATTAAAATTTGAGCCAAAACATAATATAGCTGCTTTTTTAGATGATGAAAACAGAGAAGCTACTGGATATGGAGATATTATCAGATTTTTACTTAGAACAAAATATGTGTATGCTATGTGTGCAAGGCCCATGATAAATAGAAGAATGATTAAAAAATTCTAGAGAACTGCTCAACTTGAATGAGATGATCAAGGAAACAAAGTTTTAAGAGCCTTCATCACATCAGAAAGAATGCTTGAAGTTTCTAAAGAAGCAATTAGACAAGCTCTAAGACTGGGTGATAATGATCCTGAAGATTTATCAGAATATACATTTAATGAATGTAGAGAAGTTTTTATACAGATGGGTCATCCAGATCATTTCCCTAAGAAGCAATTTTTCAGAGCTCGTGTATTTAAGCATTGGAAGCTTTTATGCTATATCTTTCACATTGCATGTCAAAAAGAACTGCGGGTTGGGATTCATTCCCTGTAGACATTGCATCTCCAATTATAGCCTTATCCACAAACAGAAGATTTAATATAGCTAAGTGGATAATGAATAGATTCATTTTTAATCTGGAAAGAGGAGTAAGACATAAGTATATGATGTACCCAAGATTTCTTCAACTTTTTATTAATGATGCAAATCCAGATCTGTATGCTGAAGAAGTTATTGGTGAAAAGATTCAGTTAGAGCACATGTCAGAGATTGTTTACAAAAGACCAACAATGATCACTGGTGCTCAAAACATTCCAGTTTTTGATTATATCAGGAATGTATCAATGGTTGAAGTTGATATTACTCAGCCACACTTCTCATCTAACGGAAGAAGAACCAATATATCCAAATGATCTGATTGAAGATGTAGAAGTTGATGAAGAAAGTGATGATGATGTGTCTGAAATTTCATCAAGTGAAGAAAGTGATGATGATGATGATGGAAATTATGATGCCACTGAAGCAAATCAAGAAGGAAATAAAGAAAGAAATGCAGAAGATACTGTAAATGAGACACAACCTATGATTGAAGAAAATGTTAAGGAAGATGTACAAGAAAGAAATTCTCAAAATCAAACATTTGAGTCTCACTTTATAAATGATATTTTATTCAATCCAGTATTTGAAATTGATACAAATGAAGGAGCAGAAGAAATCACTGTTAGTATGTCACACAATATGTCTATATAAACAGAGGAAATAGTTGACATTGATGAGATTGAAAAATTGAAAGAAGAAAATTTAAGCAAAGAAAAAGAGATTGAAGAGTTGAAAATGGAAAATGAAAGAATGAAAGAGATAATCAGATCTTGTGAAAAAGAAATTCAAAAGCTCAAAGATGAAAATTTAAAGTTGTCTGAAGAAAATGCATTAAAAGATGAAAAGATTGTTAGTTTTGCCAAAGATAAAAAAGACGTGATAAAGAACTTATGATTAAAGATTATGGTAGTCTTGAGGAAAAATACAAGAAATTATCTGAAGAAAATGAAAATCTCAAAGTTGAACTGCTAAAGGAAAGAGAAGCTCAGAATTCTATATCACCAGTACATGTGATCAGTACTGAGATGCAGGTTGAAGAAAATCTTGAGCAAAGAAAAGGCAAAAGGAAAGTGAATGAACTAGAAGATATTGGTCAAACTGAATCCTCTTCTAAGCTTCAAAGAACTGAAGAATCCATTGAAGAGCAAAATGTTCAAGAACACATTGATGCTTTAGATGATATTGAAGAAATATACAATGATGATTGGTATGATGAAGTTCTAGATAATGAAGATATTGATGAAGCTGAATTTGTGTCACATTTCTCTTCACAAGAACATATTCAAGAACAAGATGAAGTACCACAAGACTTTGAAGAAAAATATAATTATCTTGTGAACATGAAATACAATAGAGTATATTTGGATGGACTGATTGTTTCTCAGATTAATGATGAATACGAGAAATGTATCTATGCAGAGTCAGTTGCTTCAATAGATCCAAATGAGATTGTTGTTGAGCATGGTGAATGGACAAGAGCAAAAGAGGTAATAAATGTAGAAGAATTGTTTAGTTCTGAGTTGCACCATCCTGATCCAGATGATATAAGTAGTCCAGCTCTTAGATCATGGTTGCAATCTAGAAATTACCCTTGGAGAAAGCTGAAGAGATTACAATCTGTCTCTCTGAGAAATCTTTTCAGAAGCTTTCAAGAAACTGAGAAACAAATGAAGAAAATGATAGTGCTTGATACAAATAACTCTCAGTATCTTGAAATAACAAAAAGAACAAGAATGTTAAAGCCTCAGGAGATAAAACAAATGTCAAGATTTGATGATGCTCATGCTCATAGAAAAGAATTGATAGAAATGTTTGTTGATCTAGAAAGACAGACTTATAAAGCATCAACTGAACAAAGGCATATTCTTAATAGTTCAAGAACAACCGGAGACTTGATAAGAAACATATTGCAAAAAGGTCAATCAGTTGCTGAACTGTTGGATGCTATGATTGCTCCAGATTTTACCAACCAAGTAAAGATCATTGCATGGAAGTATGATGAAGTGTTTGATGCATTTTTGATAAAAATGTTGTATGTGATGTTTATTATTTTTACTCCAGTATCATAAAACTTCCTGTGCAAGATTTAAAAGAGCTGAATAGATTTCCTCTGATCAATCCCTCTGATTCAAAACGTGGGAAGATGTTTGTAGAAGTATTAAGAAGAGGATTGGATAGATCGAGTAATTTTCTTAACACAAGATGTGATCAAGAGGACAAAGAGTACTTTGCTACTATGAAGAAAAACAAGAAGCTTAAGGGAGTCCATTCAGAAAAAGAACATTCTTTGATAGAATTTTGTGATAAATATTTTGAAAAAGTTACAACTCCTAGACTGAAAGTGATTGATGGTAATCAAAACTCAAAGCCAATTCTCAGATGGTTTTATTACACTGAGACATTTGAGCTGAAGTTAGTCCGAAATCTAGAAAGATGGGATGAGGACATGATTACTTTATTTGGAGTTTTTGAACTAAAACTGTTACATCCAAGTTATATTTCATTTTTGTCAGTACAAAAGTTTGAGAAAGTATCTCCTGAAGTGGCTGAGCAAGATAAGAAATATTTCATTTCTATTATTAATGTGATGAATGCTGCTATGGAAAGAATATCTTTGAGAAAAGCTCTTGCGTATGCCAACATTGTCAAGAAAGATATTAAAGATATTGAATTCATGAGAATATCAATAAAAGGGGTATTAGAAGTGTACTCAAAGGAAAGTAACAAGCCTATTGAGTTATATGCTAATATTGATATTTCATGTCTTTCAAAAGACACTTTGGAAAGAATGGACAAGATGAAGATTAAAACAAATGAAGCTAAACCCGAACAAGGCATTCTTGCAAGTAAATTCAAGTCTGCAATATCAAAAGCTTTGAAAGAATTAGATATGTACAAACAGAAGCCAATGTTCAAAGTCAAAGATGAACCAGCAGATTACTTTGAATGATGAAGTCAAGGTTGAAGATAGAATTAAAGATAAAGTTAGCAGTCAAAGCTTGAAGAGTTTGAAGACAGAAGACCATGTCAATCTTAGGGGGAGTATTGTTAAGTGCTCTAAGAAAGATTAACATGTTGTCTTTATTTCTCTTTTGATAGTTTGTAATAGTATAGGGACTATTTGTGTAATTTGTTAGTTCCTTTACTTTTTGTTTTCAGTAGAAATAGCTTAGATTTGCAGGTAGATAGTAACGAATACACAAGATATTCGAATCTGCTTTTCATACTTGTAATTGTCTTAGCTTGATATTAATGAAAACTTGAAGTTTATTGGTATCTTGTTTTGATTTGATTACTTTGTGTGAATTTCATTGAATTGTGTTCATAAATCATCACATATTGATTCATTTGATCCTATCAGAAACCTTCCCTGACTCCTTCTTTTCTAACATTATTTGCATAATGTGTGGTATCAGGATTTTACTAACAATCTTTAGCCATGTGGTTTTGCAGACCACACATGATGCATGTAATGTTAGTCTTTTGAGAGTTTGTAGGTTGATGTTTTTTAGTCTTTCTCTTTATGTCAGCAACCTTTCCCTTTAACTTCTGATCCTTTGGTAGGACAGGAGTGCTAGTATTACATTCCTTTCCTAAATCAGAAGTACCTATCACCTAGAATCCAGCTGAGATAACAACACCCTTTTGTTTTGAGTCAATCATCAACTTAGACTTGGCCAGTTTCTTAGCAGTTCTTCTGGTAGCTTTAGCTCTATTTCTGTGGGCTTTAGTGGTAATGGTTTGATCTTCATTGGGAGTGGTGGGTGGATTTACCTGTTCCTTCCCTGTGGTGGCCACTATTTTTGCATCATTCTTTAACTTATGTGAAGAAGGGTCGGCAGACGGGACCTCTTGCTTTTCAGTGCCGCATCTAGGTTGTCTTATGGACTCATAAGAATGTGGTAGAGCAATTTCATTGGTCCCCAACCCTCCTTTTTTCTGATAACAGATTTTAGAGTGGGAGGATGATGCAATAATAGCTTGGAAGTTTTGCTCAGAAATAGCATACTTCCTGGCTTGAGCCTTAGTGGTGACAAGCTGGGCTTGAGCCTCAGACAATTTGGATATAAAATCCTTTATTTGAGTCTTGTAATTGGTGTGTTCATGTTTTAATAAGGAAACATTTTGCTCTAACTCTTCAATTTTCTTTATGTAGTCAGATTCTGCCCTTTTAAAATCAGATTTCAAAACATTTAAAGACTCAATATCAGATTTAGTTTCCCTATTATAGTCCCGATATAATTTAACTTTAGCTATACACGCAGCAGTACAGAGATGTTCATATACCTGGTTATCATCTGTTCTAGCCATGAGAGCTTGAGCAGGAGTCACATCTTAAACCATAAAGCTCTAGTCAACTTCTTGAGCCATTGCAGCTGTTTCAGTTGACTTTCCATTGGGCTTTGATGATGAGGGATGTGTGGAGGCCTGTGGGGTTCCCAAGTTAGATTTGGGAGCCTTGCATTCCCTAGCAAAGTGACCAAGTTGGTTACAGTTGTAACATTTTGGTTGGTCTTGTCAAATCCAAACTTGCTAGCAATTGGGTTATGAGGGAATTGCCTTCCAGTTCTCTTAAAGAACTTGTTCACTCTATAGGTTAAAAGAGCTATCTGTTGGACGATGTCCACATACTCTACATCGTCTGGACTAAAACACTCTAGATCATCAAAGTAGTATTGAAAATCACCAGAGTGCCCACTTCCTGAGACAAAGGCACAACTGTCCTGAAAGGAGTTGTGCTGAGCCTGTTGAGACCTTGGAGTCTTAGGGAAAGTGATGTAAGGTCCAAAAGAGCAGGATGGCTATTGGTTGTATGTCAGGTATTGCTAAGGTTATGGGGGTACTGAGCCTTCAGCAACCATTAAAGTGTTGCTAGCAGGAAGACTCAAAGGTATGCTTGTTTGGTGGCCCTTCTTACTCTCCATCTCCAACCGGTATCTATCAAGAATGCCATAGAGTTAAGTCATGGTAAGAGTGTTCAAGTTCTCTGTCCTCTTGATCGAGACACAGTAGAATGTCCACTCATTTGGAAGAGCACTCATGAAGTTTCTTGTAAGATCTCTGAGTTCAGGAGTGATCTTCACAGACAGAAGTGAAGAAATAAGATCCATGTACCTGAAATATTGTTGGCTGAGGGTCTCTCCAGCAATATAAGTGAAGTTCTCAAATTGCTGCTTCAGTGAGTCCTTCTTGGAGTCGTTGGAGCTTGAATACATATGAGCAAGTGCATCAAACAATTCTTTAGCAGACTTACAATGCTCAAACCCCACTATGATGGAGTTAGGTATCTCAGTCATCAGAATGGTCATTGCATTGCTGTCAACGTCCATTTTCTTCCAGTGTTCGTCAGAATAATCTTCAACAGCTTTTTCTATCATGGCACCGTTTCCACCATGCACTGCCACCTTGGGTTTATACGGGCCATTGACAATAGAGTTACACATCTTGCTGTCTTGGTATCTGATGAAGCCTTCCATTCTTCTGCTCCAAGTCCTGAAGTTTTCAGGAGTAATGATGGGAGCTTTGGTCATGGTTCCCATCTTCACTTCGGATTTTTTAAGAGCCATTTTTGTGAGAGTTGTAAGGAGGAGTGAAAAAACAAGTTGATTTGGATGGTTAGATCTCACAATCAAGAGCCTAAAAAGCTCTAATACCAATTGCAGGATCGGTTTGTGTCACTAAACACTTGGTTTTCTCTCAAACACACTTAAACAACACTCTCAATGAAAGCAGAATCTATAAGAGTTGATAACAATATAATAAGTAATAACAAAACACAAGAAGTAATTTTCAAGGTACTTGCATATATTGCTTCTCAACTCAAATATTACAATACTCTTACAAGCATGTGCTTATGAGTTACAACGAGAGACTATATATAATACTACCTACAGCCGGATATACTTTGATACCAGCTGGAATCCTCTAACTAAAGCAGATACTACAAAGCTATAGTTTAAGGTATCTCAGATAAGACTTTATCTGAGATATGGTAGTCAGGACATGTCCCTGACTTACCTTTTGTCACCAACTAAAGTTGGTAACTTGTACTAACATAAAAAGGTGAACAGTGGAATAAAGTATGATCAACTGCATGGCTCTTTGAGAAAACTCCATGCTGTATCAAAGGTCTATAGCGGAGTGTTAGAGACCATACTTATGTCCACTAGTTCATAGCAGTGTCTTCCGAAGGTTAAATGGCTTCGGAAGAACAAGTACTTCCGAAGCCACTTATACTTCGGAAGAGGCTACTTCTTCCGAGGCTTGAGAACTTCTTCTTTCTTCATACTTCGGAAGTAGTCTTCTGATTTCTTCCTTTGAGACTTCATCTTCGGAAGTGAGTACTTTATCTTCGGAAGTTGAGTTTTGCCTTTGGAAGTGGAACTCTTACTTTGTCTTCGGAAGAACTCTACTTCCTTCGAAAGTTCCACACTTGGCTTCGGAAGCCTTTGTAAGCAACACCAAAATTTGTCTAAGTGATTTGGTTTTGGTTGCACCAGCCTTCTTCTTGATCCAACAAATGTTATCAACATCATAGTTCATGGTCTGTAAATAAGTGATCTGGACTGCCTTTAACTCATCATCTTGAGTGTTTGGTTTGGGGGAAATCCTAATTGGAGCTTCCATGAAGCTAGTAGACCCAACAAATGAACTTTCTCCGCTTAGCTTCCTTTTCCTCTCTCTTTCCTCCTCCTCAATCTTCTTAGGAGTCATTTTCCTTTTCTATTTGTCACTCACAAACCTTTGTAACTTAGGGTGGAGAGAGCTTTGGCCTTCATTGTTTGGAGTAGCATCCATGCTCTGGCCTAAGAGAGGTTGAGATACCCTTCACCAGCAGGTGTCTCATCAAGGGAATTGATTTCTAAAGTAGTTGTAGGTGAGACAGGGCTCTCAGGTTCCATCACTGGGCCTTTAGTCAAGGTTTTCCCTTTGAAGCTAATCTTAGGGACTGCCTTAACATGCAGTTGACCAATGACATTACTTGATTGCCTTTGTCTCCTTCTGAGGCTGAACTATTTAGTAATCCTATCTTGAATCCTTTGAGCCAACTTTTCATCTTGTTTAGATTGGCTTGGATTGACAAGTGGCATGTTGATAAGGTCAAGACATTCATAGTAGTTCAAGGTCTGAAAATTGAAGAACTCTTGTTGCCCTTGAACTCTTTAAAGAATGAAGGCTCTTTTGTCAACACCATACCTCCACCCAATTATGTAGTTGGAAGTTTCTTTAGGTAGGGATGACATAGCCCTTGGAATACCTTCCTCAAAGAGACTCTGAATAAAGGAATCTATAGAGTTCACATCAATGTGTACTTGAGGAAGCTGTTGAGCATGAACAATTGCAAGTGTGGATGGTGAGTCCTCAAAGTCCATGCTCTGTAAGGAACTCCCAGGTTCTATGATTGTAATGACTTTCTTCTCTTTTTTGATAGCATCATACTCTTGCATAAGTGAGCTAGGAGTTAGGTCAATCATATCCACAGGTTTTTGTGTTCCTGGATGAGCTTCTCTTAAAGGTCTCCCAGCTAGTTTGTTCTTGAGATAAGATATCTCAAGTTGCTAATCATTGACCCTATTTTGTAAGGTAGTCACCTAAGATTCTAAATGACTAAACTTAGAGACTAAATAGGTGTATGTCTTAGACATATTTTTCACCCTTAGTCTCAGATTCCCCTCCTTTTAATCATAAGATTCATTGGGGGATGAGATAATTGGACCAAAGTCCTTAGTCTCACCACCAACATCATGTTCTTGGCTGCTAGTTTTACTCTTCTCACTGGCAGCCTCAGATGGAGTGTAAGTGGGTTTAGTTGCCATGGTTGAGGTCTTAAAGATGTAATCACTTGAAGAAGTGAGAGCCTCTTCCATATGGACCTCCTTAATAGGGTCAGGGAGATCCACCTCAGTGGTAGATGGATGATGTGGGCTAGACAAGGGAGAGTCAGGAGCACTCATCTCTCTTTGAGTGGGGGAAGAGTAGAGAGACTCATGATACTTACTGAAACCCAAGTCTTCATCATCATAGAAGTCAAGGCTAGGGATTGGTTGGTTAAGATCTAAAGGCTTAGGATGGTAACCATCTCTTGAAGGTTGTTCACTTGAGTGTTGAAACTCCTAGTGAAGATTTAAGGCTATTGGCCTAATGAGCTCATCAGACTGAGCATGAGGAACCTCAACACTAATTCTTGAAGAGATGGGAGTGGTTTGCTCATCAAGTGAAGTGGGAGCTCTAGTGTCCACTTCCTCCTATGTGGGTAGTAATATGGGAGCCTGCACAGATTGAATAGCTTGTGCAGGGATTTGTTTGGATTTTCTTTGGTAGATGAGGATGATTTGTGGCTGTTTTGGTGGTTGAGAGGTGGAAGGTGTGGGTTCAACACTAGCTGGTGTTGTTAGGTTGTCACCTTGAGCAATGAGCTCTAACATTTTGGGGACGAGGGTTGTTTCTACCCTAGAGAAGCCAAAGTTGGCTTCTTCAAAATTTTGAAGATGTCGGGCTTCATCTATCCCAATTTAAGAATATTACATGTTTCCCTCAACTGTGAGCCCAGTTCAAAGTTAAGAATGTGTTGAACATATCCGGAAACATGTAATATTTTAAGGAGTCCAAGTTAGCAAGCAATTTGTATAAACCAACTGAGAGTACCTGAACTTGACCCCCTGAACCATCCCATGCACTATGAAGGAGAGATCTTTAGGAATCTAGTCCTAGCCCCCATGCTTGTTGGATAAAGCTATGGATGACCACATGAAGTAAGTACTTCCACTGGGAGGATACCTTTCTTTTCCTAAAGGTCTTGATAGAGAAATCTCCTTCATAGCCCATCTGCTGGAAGGATTGGTTAACAACTTCTTTAGGAAAGGACAATTCACCTTCCTCATCATCCAACTGAAGGTGGGTGTTGATGATGGCCGGAGTAATGAAGATTGTCCTCCCCTACACTGTAGCAGACCGTGCCTTCTCCCCACCCATAATGACCTCTTGACAGGTCTTCTAAAATTCAAGTAGATGATCCTCATATAGTGGAGGATCAATGATAAGGGAATTGGAATAGTTGGATAAAGCCAAAAATTGACAAACCTTTGAGAAATGAGGATATTTCTTAGAGTGCAATAGAGCAACCTGATTGTGTTGCCTATGGAGTTGCATGAAGAAATTTGGATCATTTCTACGGTTAAGGTTGGCCATTTTGGAAAGCTTAAAGGTGAAGGAAGTGAATAATAAAGGTGGTTTTAGAGGATTTTAGGAATTTAGGTTTGGGAGTAAATAAAGATGATAGTGAAAGAGGGGGAACCGTTAGGTTTATATATGAAATGGATCTCAGACAAAGTTAATGAAATAGGATAAAGTTTAAATCCAGATGTCGGTTCCACCTCTGAAAGTAGTTTGCTTTTTGCCCAAAAGTAGTTTTCTTGAAAGTCGAAAAATCTTTCGAAAGTAGTTTCTCTTCGGAAGTTTTAATAAAAAGCTTCCGAAGCCAAATTGGCTTCAGAAGATAGCCAAATTGGCTTCAGAAGATATTCCAAAGAGTTTGGAAAACTTTGCTTTAGAAGAGATCAACACTTGAAAGTTTTAATAAAAACTTCCGAGAGTTAATTGATTTCGGAAGAAAATTGTTTTTTAAGACACACAAGAATTTTGAGAATAGAATAAGCTTTAGAAGATATTATGAAAAGTTCTTCCGAAGGTAAATTCTTCTAAGTAGTTATTTATTTTGAAGACTAAAAATTTTTTCCGATGGTAAAGGATATCTTTCAAAGGATCAAAATTTTTCAAAACACTAAGGAATGTCTTCTAAAAAGAATTTTGTTCTTCCAAATAAACCAGGGTTTATGAAGATAATAGAATAGACAACTTAGGACACGCAATCTTTTTTTAGAAATAATATGATTAAGTTTTTAAGAAAAAGCTACTCAAAGTTAATTATCCTAATAGCTGATACAAGATATTTAAGACTCTGCTCATCAAAGACCTTGGTGAACAGATCAGCATATTGTTTATTATTGTTAACTTTGACTAGTTTGATTAATCCTTTCTCCAAATTATCTCTAATCAAATAATGCCTGATATTGATGTGTTTTGTCCTTGAGTGTTGCATAGGGTTCTCTGTGATAGAGATAGTATTGTTGTCGTCTATGTGAATGGGAGTATTCTTGAAATTGAATTTGTAATCTAGCATCTAATTCTAAATCCACAACACTTGAGCACAACAACTTGTAGCAAAAATGTATTTAGCTTCAATAGTTTATGTAGAGACACAGATTGCTTTTTGTATTACCATAAGACCACCCTTCCACCAAGGAACTAGCATCCCCCTGATGTAGACTTTGTAGTTATATTGCATCCACCATAGTCACTATTTGTATATGCATACATATTGAAGTCAGGATTCTTTGGATACCAAAGGACAAGAGTTGATGCACCTTTAAGGTATCTTAAAATTCTCTTGATATTGATTAGGTGAGACATCATGGGGTTGGCTTGATATCTTGCACGTATACATGTAGCAAACATGATATCAGGCCTGCTAGCAATGAGGTACATAAGAGATCCAATCATAGCCCGGTAAAGGTGTTCATCCACACTTTCCTCCTTAAGATTAGGCCCAATGGAGTGGTTTCTTGCTATGAGTGTCTTAGCAACCTTACAGTCAGTCATGTTAAACCTCTTAAGTATGTCATGAACATACTTCGACTGATTTATGAAGATGCCATCTTCAACTTGCTTCACTTGAATTCCCAAAAAGAAATTGAGTTCCCCCATGGCATTTATTTCAAATCTGTCCTTCATCAGCTTCTCAAAGTCTTTGCAGAGCCTTGGATTAGTTTACCCAAAGATGATGTCATCTACTTATACTCGAACTAGCATTAAGTCATTTCCTTGTCCTTTGATGAAGAGAGTTCCATCTATAGTACCCCTTCTGTATCCATGCTTGCAGAGATATTGAGATGAATCTCATACCACTTTCTTGGTGCTTGGTGCAGCCCATAAAGAGCTTTGTTAAGCTTGCAAACATAATCATGATAATCAAGATCTGCAAAACCAGGTGGTTGTTTGACATACACCTCTTCATCAATCACCGCATAAAGAAAAGGACACTTGACATCAAGTTGATAGACCTTGAAGTTCTTGGATGCAACAAAAGCTAAGAATATCCTAACAGTTTCTAGTCTTGCTACAAGGGCGAAGACATCTGTGTAATCAATTCTTTTTTCTTGTATGTACCCTTGAACAACTATAGTTGCCTTGTTTTGATGACAAGTCCTCTATCATCCTTCTTATTCCTAAAAATCCACCTGGTTCCTATAGTAGTCTTCCCATAAGGAAGAGGACATAGGTTATAAACTTTTTACCTTTTGAATTGAAGCAGCTCCTCTTGCATAGCTTTAACCCAACATCCATCCTTTAGAGCCATATCAATCTTATTAGGCTCTATCTGAGATAAGAAATAAGAGTGAAAACAAGCATTTGCATCATGGGTTTGTCCTCTTGTTTTTACCCCTAAATCAACATCTCTAATGATGTTTGAGGTGGGATGAGATTTGTGGATCCTTAGCTGAGGAATCATTGCAAGTTGCTGAGATAGATCTAAATTAGAAAAATTTATATATGGAATTGAGGTTTCTACCACCACATTAGCACACTTATCAAGTGAAACTTGATCCAATGAGTGTGTGACATCATTGATGTTATCTTCAATGGGACGGTTATCAGCATCTAGAAATTCTTGATCACTATTACTATCACCATTATCTTCTACATTTGAAGTTTCTTTATCTAGTTATGGAGCCTCTGAGCTAAAATTTGAAGGCATCTCAGATGGATCAACTAAATTTGTCATTGTTATGCTGATAGAAACTTCATTTACAAGATTAGTTACAACTAGAGCTGAAGTTATATAGCTTGAAGCTCTTTTCAGCTCAAATCTTGGATCAGGATCATCTCTTGGTAGAATATTTGTAGACTCTGAAACATTCTCACAAGATTTGTTAAAATAGTTAGTAACTAAATCAAGATCAAATAACCAATCAGGACAAAAACCAATTACACTAGGTGTGTGTTCATTGAAGGTCATATTGGTTGACTCCTCAATTATTCTGGTTCTGAGATAGTTTACTCTATTAGCCTTAGCTTGGGAAGATTATCCAATAAAGTGTCCATCATTTGATTTCTCAGCAAACTTGATAATTTGATCTTTGGTATTCAAGATGGTACAAAGACATCCAAATGACCTAAGAAAAACAATGAAAGGCTTTCTCTTACGCCAAAGTTCATAATAAGTCTTACCATGTGTCTTAATTACTAACACTCTGTTTTACACATAGCAGGTAGTGTTGATAGCCTCTGCTCATAAAGTGATGGGTAGTTTAGATTCAGAGAACACAGTTCTTGTAGTTTCAATCAATGTCCTGTATCTCTCTCAACAACACCATTTTGCTAAGGAGTCCTGGGAGCATTGTATTATCTAGTATTTTCCTTTTTCATCACAAAATGTATCAAGGGTTTGGTTCTTGAATTAAGTTCTTTGATCACATCTTATGGTTTTTACCTTGTGATCACATTGATTCTTAATATTTATGATGAAATTCTTCAGAATCTTAAGGGTCTCATCCTTAGTTCTAAGAAAGAAGACCCAAGTGAATCTTGTAAAGTCATCTATGATCACTAAACAGTAAGAGGTCCTTCCTAGAATCATTAGACTAGTGGGACCAAAGAGATCCATATGTAATAAGTGTAGGGGAGTAGTGATGGTGTTTCTTTGCTTTGGCTTATGAGATACCTTGTGTTGCTTCCCTTTCAAGCATACAACACAATTGTCATCACTTGTAAACTCTTTCTTTGGCACTACAATTACAAAATCATTCTTAATTAGCTTATTTATGTTTTTAAAGTTTACATGGCATATTCTTTTATGTCAGAGAAAGACTCATCACTATTTGCTTTAGATAAAAATCATGAAACTTATCCTGAGGGAGATGTTTCTTTCAGGTCCATCTTGTACATGTTTCCTTTTCTAGGGACTCTGAGCAGTAGATGCTCATGAGGAATGACCACCCTAGGCTTGAGAACAATGAACTCATGTTCAGTAAAGAGCATGTTATGACTCTATTCACAAAATTGAGATACACTCAGAAGATTGTATCCAAACTCCTTGACAAAGTTTACCTTCTCAATGTTGAGCTTACCATATATGACCGTGCCCCTTCTAGTAATGTAACCACCGGCAACTCCTCTAAAAGCAACTGGTCCTCCATCAATCTTTTCAAATTTTTAGAGTAGTGACTTATTGCCTGTCATGTGCCTAGAACAACCACTATTAATGATCCATACATTCTTATTTGTCTTTAGCTGTTCCGACACAAAATACATGGTTAGTTATATTTGGAAACCCAAGACTTATTGGTTTTAGGCTTGTCAAAAGAAGTTGAAGGTAATTAAATAGTAATAGATCCTATAATCATGTTTTGAGGATCTTTTGTTATTGTTTATAGAGAAATCTTAGTCACTTGGTCTTTCTTTGTCTTCCACACCATCTTTGGAAACTTAGACTTAACCTTTAATACTTTAGAAGGTTTCCTGACTTCAGAAGTTTTGATGACTGAACCTTTGGAAGATATTGCTAACACTACAACACGCTTCAAAGCTTCAGAAGTATTCTCTTCTTTCGAGACCAAATTTTCTTATGAAGGCAATTTTCCACTTGCCTTCATCTTTATTTTGGAGCTTCCGAAGGAAACAAATTTTCCTTCAAAAACTTTTTCTTTTTGGAACTCTTAGAAGTCTCTTTCTTGATCACATGGAGAGTACCTTTTGGATTGTATGGACAATCCTTAGCAAGATGAGAGGGCACTCTCACATATGATACATTCCATTTTATTTTTTCTATGAGCCTTCTTCTTTGAACAAGGCTGAATTTGATTATTTTCCTTCTCCATCTTTATCTAAGATCCCGGTTTGTCACGTGCCTCGCGGTAGAACCCCGCCGGTGGATTTTGCGGGTGTGACAGATTGGTATTAGAGCCACATGTTATATTAAACTAGGCTTGCATTTGCGTCTAGACTATAGCCTTAGACACACTATTATTGCACATACTCTTATTTGCTTATGTTTTTTAAGCATACATATCATTTCATGTATACATAACGATATTGGATGTTCACATCATCATCAACCTCAACCATGTCACTAGCATCACCCATCAACGAGGAGACTGAGGATCTTGCCCTAATACCATCTTCGTCTACACTAATAGCCTTATTATCAAAGCCGAATAAAAATCTGATGGAGTTTATTGATAACTTCAATCTACATGGAGTGTGGTTCAATATTCGAGTTACGGAAGATACTCAAGACTAAAAATGTTTACCTGATATGATTACCAGCTGAATCCAGGAGGAGCGCGTACCCCTTTCCCTTAATGCTGATATAACTGATTGTACTCTTGCATAATCACTTATACCTTATCCGACCAAGCAGTCATTCGCCGCCCTTGTTGCAAAGTTAGATTAAAAGATTCACAATGTACGTGAAGCACCCGGTGAGATCACTAAGATACCATGGCATCATACCACCATTAGTGAATATGTGGAAACACTCAAGAAATTGCTGATGGAGATGAGTTAGAAACACAATACTTTTGTTGATGTGTTCAAGGAAAACATAAGTAAGCATAATTCACTAGACGGAATAGTCGAGGGAGCATTGTATAAGATAAAAACCCTCGAGGCTACACTAAAGCATATGCAACAGAAACTAGTATCATCATAATTGAGAGTAGTTAGGCTAGAAGCGTAAGTTGTAGCTGCTACTTTATCTGAGGAAGATCCGGAGGAGTACTACACTTAAAACGAAGAGTGGAAGCTAGAAAAAATTCTGGAACACTAAGATGGTAGGGTTAGTGATGTACTCCAAATTATACATAAAATCCTATCAAAAGCACATCAATTATTCCTTAATATATCCCTTAAAATGATGATTATGTACTTAAAATTGTTAAATTATGATTTCAGGTGTTTAAAAGGGCAAGATAGACAAAAGATGCATATTTGACAAGAAATTGAAGAAATTCGAGCTTTGGAGTCCAATCATGTGATCGTGCCTCATTAAGCATGCCCCCATGCCTTTCCTGAAACATACCCTCATGCTAAATTGACACACCCCCGTGTTTGGACATCTGACAGGACAAAAAGTACTACCCCCTAAAAGCAAGCATGGGGCTGTGCCCCATGAAGCACAAGGCCATGCCCCACAACCAACATGGGGTCGTCCCCCATTTAGCACGGGGTCGTGCCTGATATAACCTGCATGTACAAGACGACAAACTTTCGTAAGCATTGTTCTAACACAGGGCCATGCCTTTTAGGAACGAGACCATGCTTACACACTCTAGAAAGCCTATAAACAGAGGCCTAAGTTCAGCATTTTGGCAAGCTTAGGTGGGAGAGTTACTCTTTAGAGTTCTCTCTGGAATCAAGTCTTCAAGACCATTTGGAGGTTCGGGAGGTGCATACAACACTTGGAAGAAGCTCGAGATCGTCTAAACATTATTTGTTGTGGATCATCGATTTTATTGTTCCATTTCACCGATGATTTCATATCTATCTTCTATGTTATCTATTGTTATGTTCAAGCTCATTATGAGCTAAATCTTATTATCATCCTATTTGGATGAAAAAGTACGATGAACTAATGGTGTGGTATATTATGTTAATGTTATGGTGGTCTTGTAAAAACTTGTGATGGGTAGCATCTACATTTAACTGAAAGTTATAACTTTATGGTTTGTGATTATGATTGTCATACATGGTTGAAAAATGTATGATCAACTTTTATTTGCGAAACTGGTCTTCATAATATATCCATGGCTACTGAACTAGAAACGGTTATTAGAAATCATATCACCTTAACTTCTGATTATTTGCAGTTCCGTTTTATTAGTCTGAGAAATCTACAGTAATTGTTATGGTTTTTTAATATTAATGGTATGTTAGGAAGGAACCTGATCAACTCTCTTTTAACATTTAGTTATGTTTCAAGAAATCGTATGGCAAAAAGGTCACAAAAGATTTACCTACATTACTAGGGCTTTGATCTAAGAAGTAAATCTCAACCTGACGTGATCCTAGTCATTACAGAACGGATAGACGAGAAATCACTCCAAATCACCTTTATAAAAATTAACATAATTACATTAATCAATAAATTTAATCACACCACCAATTTATCACAGTTACATAAGTGTAATCTCATTAAGATGATAGCCTTTATTCCCTTGTTTTAAATCCAAACTCTTCAATATTATTTTTACTTTATTTTTGTAGATACATATGTACCTAGTTTATGTGCTTAATGTAAAAAGTCTTTCATATCTTACATATATGAAATTGGATGGTTTGAATGAAATACAATGTGTGGTTTATGGTTATAATGTTTAATATTTCATTAATTATTGTGTATTAATGCTTATTGAACTAACTATATAGGTTTGTGGTTGTTTGAATAGATCTAAGTTAAAAAATGATTGTGAAACATATTCAAACTTAGTCATATGAAGTTCTCATGCGAATGGCCCATGCTAATGGACCATACGCATGAACAACTTCATGCTAATGAACCAGTCGAATGACTGGACCAGGAGACTGGATCAGTCGCACAATGGTGATATGAGATTGACTCAGTCGCACGACTGAACAATCAGTCGTGTGAATGGATCAACCGCATGGCTCAGTCGCACGACTGGACCATGCTAATGGTTCAGTCGCACAGATGAGTAACTCTAACCTATAAATACCACTTAATTCGTGAAAAAACGAAACACTTTGAAGAATACGACTCATACACGTACCCTAGCCATCCAGAACGTCCAAAAAAGCCAGTCCAAGTTCATAGATCGTTTTTGATCGATTGATATTCGTTCTTAATGTTTAGATTAATCTTATATCGATCGGGTTAACGTTCTCACTGATTGGATCGCCAATCAAATAGGATTCCGCACTATTTGATTCAGTATACACGTAGATCAGTTTAGTACTTCGTCCAGTACACGGTCCTCCAACAAGTGGTATCAGAGCCTTGGCTCTTGATTTACGTGTGATTTAATCGATTTTGATATAAAAATTGTGTTTTTCACGCAAAAACGCAATCTTTTTGTGTCAAACGCTGTTTTGGACGTCTCCAGATCGTAAAGTTAACGTTTTTTCGACATACGGCAATTAGAATTCTTTAAAAATTCGTGTTTTTGCGTCAAAAAACCTTAAGCCTTCAAATTTTCAAGTTTCAGCAGCTTCAGTCGCAAGATTGACTCAATCGCATGACTGAATTCATACGCACCCCTCATATGCACGATTGGACTCTTTCGTACATCTATTCGTACGACTGAATTGCCCATTCACATTGTTCATTCGCACCTGTCCATCCGCACGATTCATTCATCCGCATTGGTTCATTCGCATGTTTGAGCCATCCGCATTGTTCAATCGCACGAAGTGTTCAATCGCACACCTTCATTCGCACAAGTAAAATGGAGGATCAATATTCACCGCCAGAAGGGACTCTAGGATTCAAAATCTGTTGCATCTAGAAAATGAAGTGGGAAATCATAACAAGCCCCCTAAGCTTATAACGTTAGATGATTACCCATAATGAAAGCAAAGATTTGAAATATACTTGAATGGAGTAGATCCTAGTCTGTGGGAGTCGATAGAGACAGGATATAGCATGCTTGTAGGTGCAGATGGAGTCAAACTCACCTTAAGCGGTATGACTGACGGACAAAAGGTGAAGTACAATGCCGAGAAGAAAGTATATGCGTTGCTGACTCAGTCAATTCCTAAGGACATCTTCCATCAATTTTCTGAGAACAAGCAAGCTAAGAAGCTGTGGGATGCATTGGAAAAGAGGTATGAGGGAAATGCATCGTTAAAAGCTCTAAAGGCTAAAGCGTTGAAGAATGAGTTTGACAACTTCTCGTCAGTGAGAAAGGAGAGCTTGGACGATGTAATTGATCGATTTTACCATCTGATGAGTGAGCTGCACACTTATGGAGTCACTACTTCTATGGAAGACAAAGTTTCAAACTTTGCAGATGGTTTGCCCGAGAAGTGGAGTTCGTTTGTTTCCAATCTCAAACAGAATGATATGCTAGCGAAGTTAGACATCAATGACTTCATTCTGAAACTACGGGAGGAAGAGTTGAGGATGAAGTACAGGGCCCAAAAGACTTCATATGATCAGAATCCGGCACTGTACAACTCAACCCCACAAGCCAAAACGTCTGGAGCACCACTTCAAACGGCGTTTGTGTCAAGTTCAGCTGGTTCATCACAATCCACTACTTTAGGATTTGACATGTCATGGTCGTCGGGTACCCAATACATAGCACCTGAAGCAGATGCTACAAAACTAAAGACCGAGAATCTCGGGAATGTGACAGTAGAGGTAGCAAAGGAGCACATGGATCTCCTAGTAGCTGTTGTCCACTCCTATGATGGGCTAATTGCTGCGAAAATAGGAAACTGCCATCTGGCAGACAAGGACTACGAGCAGGTAGACGAGACAGAGTTAGAAAGAATGGACATCATGTGGGCCTTAGCAAGTGCTGGTCGGAGAGCAAAGATGTTTGTCAAGAAGATCGGATAGAATCTGATTGCCACTAAGGACACAACTTTTGGTTTTGACAAGACAAAAGTTACCTGCTTCAATTGTGGGGAAAAGGGCACTTCAAACGTGAATGTGTGAAGCCCAAAAAGACGGGAAATGGAAATCCATTCTCATCTTTCACTCATCAGGATAAGCCCACAAATAGCCCTACTTCGTCGAGCAAGGATCCTAAAGCCTTAACAGCTCATGATGACGAAGAACAAGATTGGAGCTTCCGATTTGTGTCTCCGGGAGAATCAAACATTGCTAGTGTCGAGGATCTAGATGATGACTCAGCAAGTGAAGGTGATATTGCAGTGGAGCTTGCAATGTAAAATGTTGAAGAATCTGCAATAGTAGTTGATCACCTGCCTGAAGAAGGGACAAGTCCAACAAGTCCAGAATCACCAGAACCAGAGAAGTCAGACACTGCTTTAATGGCAGATTCAACCTCACCCTCGCAGGTTAGTACCACTACTCAACTTTTCAATAATCATGCTTGTTTTGATTGTAATAAATTTAGGGAAAGCATTGATATGAAATTTACTAGGTTATTAGACCATAATGATAACTTAGTAAAGAACTTACATCTGTGCATTGAAGCCAATAGAGTCTTAAAACAAAATGAGCACAACTATAAAGAAAAGATAGAACTCTTGAATAAACAACTTAGGGTAACTGAAGTTGTAGCCTTTAACCAAGCTAATGACATTAAGTTCTATCTAAACTCCCTAGAAGACACTAAGAAACAAAATGCAGTTTTGGAAGTAGAAGTAAATTCATTAAAACAAAAACTGCATAGTTGGACAAGTTCTTCTCACATTGTCCAACACTTAGTGAGAGAACACAACAATGGGAAGGGTTTGGGATATAAAGTGGTACCACCGCCACATGAGACCTTGATGAATACCAAAAGTAAACCAATAAATAATAACCCTATCAAGAATCATGTGGTGTCCACTCCTCTTGTGAGTGATTCGGATTCCACATGTAAACCAAATGAATCTGTCACTAAACAAAAGGATACCACTTCAAAATCAAAAGGTAAAATGCCTTGTGTTAATTTGGACGAACAATTTGAAAAGGTTAAAACAAAATCTGGTTCAACGAAGTCTATTTCTGAACCAAGAAATACCAAACATATTAACCAATCACGTGCTTCATGTCTAAGTCCAAATAAACAAAAAGGAAAAGATGTTAACAATGTACAAACAATTAATTTTGTTAAACAAGAGAAACATCTAAACAAGAAGTGTCTAAACCCAAATAGAGTAAAGTCACGAGTGTGTCACATACTTCTCCACAAAACAGGTAAATCATCAAGTTGAAAGCAGATCATGCTACAACTGTGGAAAGTATGGGGACATAGCGTCTTATTGTCCTTATTATCAAACACCAAAGAAAAAGATTGAACTTTATGAAACTAAATCAAGCTCTTCCAAAAGAAGCTCCATGACCCCATCAAAAAGAGTCAGTGAACCTAAAGTTCAACCCATGAGTCAGTCGTCTGTTTATCACAAACAGACCTTACACAAAGCTGACTTATGGAAAGAAAAGTTTATGCCTGAAAATGAGAACAATAAGACAAATGATCTTCCTTCTCCCCTCTAATGGACAATGGGTAGAATTTATAATGTGTGATGCCTCTGGGACACCCAAGCCGGTTAAGGCTTGGGTCCCTCACCTTAACTAATGTTTTCAATGAATGTGCAGGGTGTTCGCTATAGTGCTGAAACAAACACTTGGATTGTAGATAGCGGAGCATCAAGGCACATGACAGGAAACCGGGCACTCCTATCAAACGTCAAACAAATCAAAGGAGGTCATGTTTCTTTTGTTGGAAACAAAGGAGGGTACATCACAGCTCAAGGGGAAGTAGAGAACCAGAAAGTTAAGTTTGACAAGGTAAACTACGTTCAACAACTTCAGAATAATCTACTTTCTGTTTCCCAAATATGTGACAAACGATTCAAGGTAGTTTTCGACAATAAGAAGTGCTATGTCCTGAAAAAGGACTATGTGATTCCGGAGGAACAAGTATTAATGTCAGTCTCAAGATATAATGACCTTTACATCTTGGATCTATCGAAGGCCTCCACAATGGATCATCAAGTTTAGTGCTTATTATCAAGAGCTACTGAGAAGGACTCTATCTCCTAGCATAGGAGAATGGGGCACATCAATCCATGGAAGATGAACCACTTGATCCAGAATGATCTAGTGCGAGGAGTCAATGTCAAGAACTTCTAACTCCCTGATTTTTGTGTCGCCTGCAAGAAAGGCAAACAGACAAAGAAGTCTCTTAAGGCAAAGAAAGTTAATTATATAGAACTACCTCTTGAGCTTCTCCACATGGATCTGTTTGGTCCAGTCAGTACAAGAAGCATCGCAGGCTACTTGTACTGCTATGTAGTTACAGATGACTACTCAAGTTTCTCTTGGGTGATGTTTCTGAAATCAAAATCAGAAACATTTGAGTCATTCAAAGAATTGGTAACTACACTGGAGTCTCTCTACAAGCTGAAGGTAAGACAAGTACGCTCAGACAACGGAACCGAGTTCAAGAACCAATGGATGGAGAGTTTCTGCAAAGAAAAGGGAATTGTGCATCAGTTCACTTCCGCCTACACTCCTTAGATGAACAGGGTTGCTGAGAGAAAGAATCACAGCTTAATAGAGACAGCATGCACAATGCTAGCAGACTCAAAACTGCCTATCCAATTTTGGAATGAGGCAGTGGCCAATGTGTGTTGCACGTTAAATCAAGTTCTAGTGGTAAAACATCATGGCAAGACGTGTTACGAGTTACTTCAACAACGTAAACCAAATCTGGAGTATCTCGAACCGTTTGGAGCACCATGCACGTTGCTGAAGAAAACTCAGGAAGGAAAGTTTAGCGAGAAGGCTGAAGAGGGTATCTTTCTAGGATACAACATACCAAATAAGAGAGTTTACAACAACTCAACGGGTCAAGTAGAGGTGTGGTGTAATGTCGATGTTCAGAGATACACCACCCCTCCTGCTGGAAAAAGGACCCGCCTTCTTTTTCAACTATGATGGATTCTTCAAGTCCTTCAACATCCCTCTCTCCACATCTGATGATGAGTTAGCAGCCAAAATGATGTATGATGTCCTAAACACACCATCATAGGAATCTACATCATCTAGCTCACAAGGTGAATCACCTACCAAATCAGGGGGAGCACTCGAGGTAAGTGACTCTTCCTTTGACGATGAAGCCGTGGAAAATGATCAGGACACTCAGGAGCAACAGGTTCCTACTACAGCAAGTCCACAAGCATCTGACATTGGTGCCTCTGAGTCTTCAGAACCTCACACTCCTACTGCCTCAAATACGGAACCAAGCGTTCATAATCTTAATTCTGAGGTAGTTGTTCCCACCATTCCTGGATCACGTCTAAATGTCTATCATCCTCTGGACAATGTCATTAGGGATGTCAGATCAGGAGTTCAGACAAGAAATCAACTATATTCAGTTGATTATGCCTTGATAATGGAAAAAGGGTATCTTCACGATGGTGCATACCGTTGTTTTGTGTCTCAGTTTGAGCGAAAATATGTTAGTAAAGCACTAAATGATGAGGCATGGGTGAGTGTCATGCAAGAAGAACTTCTTCAGTTCAAGAAGTTAGGTGTATGGACACTGGTAGATAGACCTAAAGGTGCTAAAGTCATTGGCACCAAGTGGGTCTTGAAATGTAAGAAAGATAACCAAGGTGTCATCATCAGGAACAAGGCTCGACTTGTAGTTCAAGGATTTCGACAAGTCGAGGGAATTGATTACAATGAAGTATTTGCACTTGTGGCAAGAATGGAAGCAATCCGTATCTTCCTAGCCTATGCCTCTTACATGAAGATTAAGGTCTATCAATTGGATGTAAAGAGTGCATTTCTTTATAGTGAAATCCGGGAAACTGTGTATGTCAGTCAGCCTGAAGGAGTTGAGGATCCATATCATCAGGACAAAAGTTTACAAACTGGATAAGGCTCTTTACGGGCTTCACCAAGCCCCGAGAGCATGGTATGAAAAACTCTCAACTCACCTTGTGAAACACGGATTTCGTAGAGGTGTAATTGACTGTATAGTGTTCATTAAAGAGAAAGATGGTGATATGCTGCTAGTTCAGATTTGCGTTGATGACATAATCTTCGTTTCCAAGAACGAAGAATTATGCAAAGAATTTGAAGTAGTGATGAAGGCAGAATTTGAAATGAGTATCATAGGAGAGATGAAGTTCTTTCTTGGGTTACAGGTGGATCAAACACCAAAGGGGATATTTCTACATCAGACAAAGTATGTAGGAGATATTCTCAGTTGGTTTGACATGGAGAATGCTTCCGTAGCTGGGACTCCACTTGCTACAAATCATGATGTAGCATGCGATGAAAATGGTGATCTGGTTGATGCCACCATGTACCGAGGAATGATTGGATCTCTCATGTACCTCACTGCCTCAAGACCTGATATTATGTATGCAACATGTCTTTGTTCAAGATATCAGGCAAAACCAGAAGTTAACCATCTTATTGGGGTCAAAAGGATATTTCGTTATCTGAAGGGTACACCCACACTTGGGTTGTGGTATCCTTATGATGATGACTTCGAGCTAACCGTATACAGTGACTCAGATTATGGCGGCTGGAAGATGAACTACAAATCCACCTCAGCAGGTTGTCAATTCTTTGGGAGAAGATTAGTCACTTGGTAGTGTAAGAAGCAGACATCAGTTGCACTGTCAACTTGTGAAGCTGAATATGTTGCTGCGGCAAGCTGCTGTTCTCAAATCATCTGGATTCAATAGCAGATGCGGGACTATGGTTTGAAATTTTCTAACACTCCTATTTTGTTGATAATTCTACTTCAATAGCCGTTACTAAAAATCCTGTCTAACATTCTAAGACCAAACACATCGGCATTAAATATCACATATGTGATTGTTTTGAAAAGAATCTAATCGATGTTGTTAAAATAAATACGGATTTTCAACGTGCTGACCTCTATACAAAAGCCTTTGATAAACCACATTTTCTATATTTGTTAGAGGTCAATGGCGTTAAAAAGAAAAGTGATGTAATTCCAGACGATGAACAGGTCTAGTTCGATGCGTCAAGTCCATTTTATTTTGTTTTATTTTATTTTATTTTCTTTTCTTTTATTCTAGTTTATTTTATTTAATTTATTTTATTGTTTCAACTCTTCGCCTACTAAATTCCTAAAAACGCAAATTGTTTATGGTTTTAGAATTCTAGGGGAAGAATAGGTTAAGTAAGTATTATAAAAAAACAAAGGAGGAGGACGGGGAAGCTGATAGAAATGAGATCGTATCTGAGATATCGATTCAATGACATTGGAAAATGATAGTACAGGAACAAAGTATTTGGAACTTTAAAAGATTTAAATTGAATTAGATGCGAAATTCAAAGTATAAGTCTGGGAAGTCTAAGTAAAAAAAAGAAGGAAAAATGATAGTAAAACTAGCTACTACTAAGGTAACACGGAGAAAGTAGACCTAGAGTTGCTAGACCATTAGATGATGTCTCGGTAGATTCAACACAATAGATAAGTAGACCTGGTTGGTGATCTCAAGATCAAACTAAGTTGTTCAACAAGCTGTGGGTTATCATCTTATCCCTGGTTAACACAATCAACAAAGTTCCAATAAGGGGTGACGAGCAAAATAAACGCCACAAATGTGTGCGGATGACCAAAATATGAGCAAAGCACATGATGAAAAATGTAAAAAGCAATCAAACTGATAACCTATGTTGTTGGTGCGATCTGTGCAACAAAATAAATTGCTTAAACAAGAAGATAGATTATGTGCCTCTCTGCTATGCGGTGGCACTGACCTAAGGATAAGCATAACCTATATATTCTAGAATTCATTGTTGTTTGCCGCCTCTCTGCTGTGCGGTGGCACTGACCTGAGGCTTGGCTACTCTTTGAAAGCTCTAAGAATAGTTTCTTCTTGTCAAAATACCCGTAGACCACTCAAAAATCTCATGAGGAATGTTGATTACCATATAAGCGTGGGATCCACAAATACTTGTTGAAATAATTAATCCTTAAACCATCACCAATCTGTGTCAAAAGTATGTGTATGGATTTAAGTGGACAAGTATACTGACAATCATCATGGCTGCAATTCTTGAAAGTCCAAATCAATGTATGCGTCTTATAGTACTAGTATGATTTCCTTAATTTGCTAATGACTCTCGATGAAAACAAGAATCTAGCATCAAATGATTTTGGGTAACACGTCCTGAATGATTTGATTACCTATAAGATTCCAAAATGAGTCGCCCCTCTTTTGGTCAAAATAACTTGAAGCTGGCTGTTCAAAAAATAAATCTATTAGATTTCAATCTTAGGATTTCCACCTCACACAAAATCACAAAAATATGTCTTAAATTCTGTCCTTATATCTAGGGGTTTATTTTGTTTAAATTTGTCAATTTAGGGTATATGTCGGACTATGTCGTGGAATTCAATCTGGGATTTATTCACTTAAAAGGGTCACGTCTGAGGTGACCAAACGTGCTTTCAATGTTAATGGGTCACGTCTTAGGTGAAGAAATGTGTTTTGTTTAAAAGGATAATGACTGAGGTGATCAAAAGTTTTCAAATTTAAAATGATCATGTCTGGGATGATCAATGCTTGTAATGTTCAATCACTGTTCAATGGGGTTAAATGTCAATTGGTCATAAAGTCAATACCATAAGTATGATCCATTCGCACAACTGGACCATGAGTATGGACCAGTCGTCCGATTGGACCATACTTATTCACTAGACAACTGAATGGAGCATGAGTGTGAAACATTCACACGAATTGCTTACAAGATGGAACTAGTCACCCGAATGGAGTTGTCCGAATGAGTCAGTCGCTCGACTGAAACCCAGTCGGCCGACTGAATGTGATCGACTGAACCAATCGCACGACTAACATCCAATCGCCTGAATGAAAAGAACGAATGGGTCTAGTTGCCCGATTGAAACTATATTTAGTGTAAATAGGGCCATAGTCGATCGTATAAACTCATCACCCTCATTTGCCCTAAATTCGCACAACACGCCATTACTCTGCCAAAATTTCCTCTGACCTAATTTGACTTCATATTTCGATATTCTGACGATCTCTGGTGTTTACACAGGTACTATGCGGTGCAATCTACCTAAATTTCAGTCGATTTGACTCCAAATTTACGATTCTCGGCCCTAACAAGAACCGAGACTTAAGTTGGACTAATAACCTAATAAAACTAAGTAAAATGTTGAAATCAAGGTTATAAGATACTTAGTAGGGTTATTGCGAGTCTATTGAACCAAACCACAATATCTAATGTTTAGATTTGGTCAAAATTCGAATTTCAATCGAACAAATAGTAGGTCAGGTGACTGGATACCCGGATGAACTACAATCGCACGACTGAGCTGGACGAATGACTCAGTCGGCTGAATAAACTATGCGAATGAGCTCTGTCAGCCGACTGAACCAATAGCAGGCTCAGTCACCCGATTGAACTCAAACGCATGATTAGTCACCCGATTGTATCCAGTCGCATGTTAGGTCAAACGACTGAACCCAGTCGTATGGTTCAATCGCACGATTGAACCAGACTGATCTCAAACAGGTTTCTATTGTGTGATGCACTAACTTGTATGCTCCTTGTGATACAGATTGATGGCTGATAGGTCGACCATAAACACCAAGCACAATATATGTGCTCATCTAGACGCCACAACTCGGAACGCTGCCGAGTTTGCTCGAATCATAGCTTTATGAAGAGGTCACGGATTCACAGAGCCATATCTACATCGTGCACTCCCTACAGGTCTATACAACAGGCCTTTTGGGAGGGGGCATCGGTTGATCAATCACATGAGCCCTACAGCATCCAGAGTACTATTTTTGGGCTGGATATAGAGGTGACTACTACTGATATTCGACGAGTACTAGATCTAGGTGATGATGCAGATCACCCGACCAGACTACACCCTCTAATAGTGAGAGGGTGTTTCCTCAGGATTAAGTACTCCGGGGACATAAATGTTGGGGTGCTTAACAAAAGCAACCTGTGTCCCCAGTACAAGTACTTAGCACATGTGATACTTAAGTGCATAGCCTCGAGGAGGGGTGGTTTTGATGATCTATCAGACCAGATTCAGAATGCCTACGTGGCACGGGTGCTGAACCACCCTTTCAGCTTCTCGAGCATGATATTCGCATACCTGATTAAGAATCTTGAGGCTAAAGATAAAGAGGGATTTTGGATGTACCCGAGGTTTCTTCAGATGATTATTGATGAGAAGCTGCCCTCTCTGCCTAAGGAGAGCTAGGATGCGGTGTCACTTGAGGTGATGGATGACACGACACTGGGCCACATGAAGGTCTACGGGGGAAAGCAAGTCAAACCCCCTGTAAAGAGACTGATCGGGCATCTAGCCAGGGAGGAGTACATGGTGCCGGCTAGGCGTAAGTGGCACCATGAGGAGAGTGACTCAGATGTAGAGCAGATTGCTCTCCCATCTGATGACTCCAATGACGATGACAGTGACACCGGTGGAGACTCTGGGCCCAGTATTTCTAGGGCCAGCACTACACATGTTATACCTCCACCACCCACTCTAGGCGTGGAGGATTTGACGACCTCTCCGACCAAATCCAAAATGCATATGTTTCACTGGTACTGAACCATCCGTTCAGTTTCTCCCGCATGACCTTCTCCTATCAGATCGAGAACCTTGAAGCTAAAAAGAAGGAAGGATTCTGCATGTATCCATCATTCTTAAAGATGATTATTGATGAGAAGCTTCCTTCACTACCCAAGGAGAAAGAAGATGCAGTTACTCTTGAGGTGATGGATGGTACCACCTTAGGCAGGATGAAGGTCTACCGGGGCAAGCAGGTGAAGCCCCAGTGAGGAGGTTGTTTGGGCATCTGGCCTGAGATGATTATGTGGCGCTAGCTAGGAGGAAGTGGCGTAACGACGATAGTGATTCTGATGTTGAGTCTATTGCTCTACCCTCTAATGAAACTGACGATGATGACCATGGTGATGGTCCAGGAGGTGATGGTCTGGGTGGACCCGAGCCGGCTCCAATCCACTCTGATTTTCAGATGGATGAGGAGGAGGAGTCGGATGACGGGGAGCTGGGTCGTAGCCACTGTGAGAGGGCTCAGTGCGGTTGATGGACGCCAAGGTGAGTCTGGGGATGTCACTACTACTGATACAGATCCTTTGTATACCCCAGACCAGTCCAGCAGCCAAGGGGAGCCTCTATTTCTAAAGGCTCCAAGAAGAAAAGGATGGCTCACCCTTATGGCAAAAAGGGTAAGAGGCCAAGATTTACATTGACCACATCCACCACAGCTACCACCACTACCACACTCCCAACCACCACTACCACACTCCCTACCACTACTACCACACTCCCAAAAACCACTACTACAACCAACCCTTCATCATCCACTCATATCCCACCACCCATATTCACCTCATCCACCACTACCACAACCAGCCACCAAGCAGGTCCATCAACCTACACCACCTTCACCACAAGACCCACTCTACCCTCCATTGGGGTAGAGGAACAACTGGCTGCACAAAACTGCATGGTGTTGAAGCTGTTGGCTGCTGATGAGGAAAGATCTACTCCACTAAGTAAGCTTGTGGAGCTTAATGCTGCTCAAGCATAGCAGATTGCCCAGCAAGCACATCAAATACCCAACTTCAAGAGCAAAATGACCAATTAGTAAAGAGGATTAAGGAGTTGGAGGCAAAAAACAAGACGATCATGCTCAGACTAAAAGGATCAAAAGATGAGCCTCTGAAGATTAGAGAAGGTGATGATGATGATGAAGTGTAAGGCCCCGTTCCCGGGACGCTTACAGCTGGTAAATCATTGCACATAGAACATATATTTTCATCATATTACATAAAAATGTTGCAGTGGAAACATTTAAACAAAACATTCGATTTCAATATAATAGCTTTTGCAAAATAATACATCGTTAACCAATTACAAAACCCAAGTTGCATTACATCACAAAAGCATTATAAATGGATGCCATCCCAAAAGAGCTGAGTAGCCATCTCGTGCCATCCTCAACAACCATTACCTGCCAACTGGACACACATAAAAGTCAGCGTTGCTGAGTGAGTTCTAGTTTTATAATAAAACATACTTTTCTTTCGTTAAAACCGTAATTTACATTCATGCGATCACACAACATACGTACACATAGATAATATCATTATTATCTTAATTATTCGTTCTTTCTTTCACTTTTCATATCTTCCGTACCAATACCATGTGTGACACCCCAAACTATATGGCTACTGGGCCGAAGTCTATAAATAGACAGCTATACATGGTGTCGTAGTACCGGGGTAAGCGGTAGAGGTTCTATACAAATGGTCGATCACAAAGAAAGACCCTAATGTGCATCCTCCCGGGGTAGCGAACCAGCACACTGTTGGGCTAACACATTTTAACGGCGTGTCCCTTCCATACATTTGCTTGCAATTCTTCCTTCATGTTCCTCTTTCATTATCTTTCACTTTATTTTACATAATGCTTTCATTTCATTCATTAACATTCAACGCAAAGCCACGAGAAAGATAAATATACGTCATAACAAGGAACATAACATACACAGTCATTATCATTATATAGGGCAACATCATACATACATAACATACATCATGCATAATCATGCAACAACATCATCATACCCAACATAACCCCTAAGACCTAAAAAGTCATCTTACGTGAACTTACGGGAACCTCCCATGTCACAACTTACATCTGCACTTTCCCCCGAAAGTCAGAACATAAACTACGTTTTCCCTGAGTGCACAAGCCCTATCTGGGCGTATGGACACCCTTCAATCACATGGCCTTCCAGGCGACTGAACATCATGTGAATGGACCAATGCGGATGAGTTCCATGCGAATGGACCTAATGCGGATGGACTAATGCGGATAATCATTTATGTGAATGGGCTCTTAATCATGCGAATGACCCCTCAATTGTGCAAATGAACCCTCAATCGTGCGAATGAACCTCAATCGCACCCCAATCGGCCATATGGCCTCCATTCGATCGCCTAGCCCTAGCTGATGCAGAATGCAGTTCATCTCGAATCCAATGTGCCATTTTCGACCTCCAAGCTCATCCAAACCCATTCTAAGCCCAAATCAACCATCCTAAACCTTAGGAATGGATAGTTTGAGAAATCATATCATCTTAACTTTCTGATTATTTACAGGTGCCTTTTTATTAGTCTGAGAAATTTACAGTAATTGTTATGGTTTTCTTAAATTAATAGTATGTTAGGAAGGAACCTAATCAACTATCTTTTTAATATTAAGTTATGTTTTTAGAAATCGTATGTCAAAAAGGTCACAAGACATTTACCTACATTACTTGGGTTTTGATCTAAGCAGCAAATCTCAACCTGATGTGATCCTAGTCACTACATAGTGGATAGATGAGAAATCACGCTAGCTCACCTTTACAAACATTAACATAATTACATTAATCAATAGATTTAATCACACCAATAATTCATCATAGTTACATAAGTGTAATCTAATTAGGATGATAGGCTTTATTCCCTAGTTTTAAATCCAAACACTTCAATCTTATTTTTACTTTATTTTAAATATTATTTTTAAACCCTAAAAATCTTATCAATGAAACTTATCATTTTCTTAAACAAAAACCAAATTTGATAGTCAAATATTGAGGTTGTTGAGTAGGCTAGGTGTGTCCACGGATTGATACTCGATTCTTACCATCACTATAGTACCACATGATAGGTACACTTGCTTTTTTGTGTGTGGTTTAGTATTAGTAATAACCAATTAAAGCTGAATATGTGCGAAAAATCTTTATCAAAATATATATACATTCTGCATCGCATCAGTTAGGCATTAAGGAATGTACGACCTGTTTCCATGAGTTAGCTACTTTATTTATTGGTAACTGCAACCTACAAGCGTACCGAGAAGTTAATCGAAAGGATTGCACCTTAGATTTAAGCAAGGTTCATTGTTTTTGATCCTATAACCATCCAACATGATAGGTGGTTATCTCATAAGCTCACTGATATGGTTGTGGCGTAGAGCACTTTGACTAAGTATGACAATATTGATGGTTCATCTAATAGCAAGAAAGAATGGGATGGCACATAGAGTAATTCATTCACCATCATGGTTAATCTAATCATTATATTGCTCAAGATGTGGCAGCATGGACCATGTGGCCAAATTATTTAAAGAACAGTCAACGACCAAGAAGCAACAAACCCTAGTAGCAACGACAAGCTGAAGCATAATAGGGTTGATTTGTATGTAACAAATGTAGGCAAATCAAAAGAGACTTCCCTCAACTTAAGAATGGCAACAATGACAGCAAGAGTCGAAAAGAACAGTAGATAGATTGCCAAGGGTTAAGCCTTCGTGATTAGGTCTAGTGAGGCAAGAATCAGCTAGAATATGGTTATTGTTTAGCAAACCTCTAGATGTAGCTCAAACTGGAAAGGAACCTAGTTATGCCATAAAATTTGTTGATGGTAAGCTAATTGAAGAAACTTACATTCTAAAGGGATGTACACTGGGATAATCTAGAAATAAGATGGATAGAGATCTTACGCCTATTACGCTTAGTAGTTTGGTGTGGTTATCAGCATGGATTAGTAGTCCAAGAACCAAGCTAAAGTTATCAGTTGTGAAAGATTGTTCGTATATTGTGGTGGTGAAGTATCATCTGTTTAGGTCGAGAAGAGTGTTGCAGTCTTAGACACCATATCTCATGAGAAGGCCCAAAGTACTTACGCTAGGGTCATATTTCCATTTTATCTATGATCACCAAAAAAGAAACTAAGGAAAAGATCATCAAAGAGATCTCTATCGTTCTTTACCTTCCCAAAGTTTTCCCAAATGAATTACCTGGTCTTCCCCACATAGACAGATCGAATTTCAAATCAATTTGACATATGAAGCCTCGCCTATTGATAGAGCACCTTACTTATTAGTTCTGAATGAAATACGAGAACTATCTACGTAACTACAGAGGATGTCGAATAAAGAATTCATCCGACCGAGCTTATCGCCAAAGGGAGCACCAACCCTAATTGTCAAGAAAAAGGATAAAACTTGCTACATGGGTATTGATTACCATGAGCTTATCAAAGTGACAGTTAAGAACCATTATTCTCTTCCATGCATCAATAATTTGCTTCACCAGCCTAAAGTGTCGAGTTTATATTCCAAGATAGACCTAAGGTTGGGATATCATCAGTTGAGGGTTAGAGAGGAGGACATATCTAAGACAACATTCAAAACTTGGTATGATCACTACAAGTTTAGGTTATACCGTTTGGGTTGATTAACACATCAGCGGTTTTCATGGATCCCATGTACTGAGTGTGTAAACCTTATTCGGACAAGTTTATCATTTTCTATTGATGACATTCTAGCATATACAAAGAAGGAACATGATGAACATCTTAGACTGATTTTGGAACTACAAAAACAAGAAAACTATACGCCTAGTTTTGAAAGTGTGACTTCTAGATCAAGTCCAAATTTTAGGTCATATGGTAAATGAAAAGGGAATGCATGTAACCCAACCAAAATAGAAACCAGCAACAATTGGGTTACTTCTAAGACTCCGACTAGGGTATGATAGTTTCTTGGATTGGATGGATACTACCGTTGAGACATCAAAGAGTTTTTGAAGATCGCTCAACCTCTTATGACATTAACTCATAAAGGTACCACATATGATTGGGGTACCAAGCAAGAGTTTGCAATTCAAGTTATGAAATAAAAAAATCCATACGATACTGATATTATCCCTACTAGAGGAAAACATATGATTTCGTGGTATATTTTGGTGCTTCCATCAAAGGTCTTAGTTGTGTGTTGACATAATGTGAGAGGATTATCGGAGAGATTTACTATCAGTTGAAAGTTCATAAGAAGAATTACATGACACATAACTCAAATTTGAGAGTCATTGATTTGCACATATGATATAAAGGTATTACTCGTACGGAACCAAATGCATCATTACACTAATCACAAGAGCCTTTGGTATATCTTTGAACAGAAGGAGTTGAACATGAGACAACATTGTTTGGTCGACCTAGTGAATGGCCATGTAAATGTAATTAAGTACCATCCGGGTAAGGCTAATGTCGTGGCCGATGCTCTCATTTGAAAGTAAACACCAAACCAAAGCGAGTGCGTGTATTAAAGCTTACCATTCTGCTAGAGTACCTGATCAAATCCATAATGCTCAAATTGAGACTTTGAAAGACAAGAATCTGACGGTAGAGTCCATGCAAGACATGAAAAAGAAATTAGTGACAAAATCTAAAGGAATTCATTATTTCATGGAACGAATATGGATTTTTTTATACGTGTATTTAAGAGAATTTGTAATAGATAAAACTAATAAGTCTTGATATTTCATTTATAGAGGTTCAAGGAAAGCTTACCATGAATTGAGAGTTTTTCATCGATTATAGGATATGAAAGCTGATATTGCCATGTATGTGAGAAATGTTAACTTGTTCTAAAGTTAAGGTGAAATATCAAGGACCATCTAGTTTACTCCAATTGTCACAAATTCTAGAATGGAAGTGGGAGTAGATCTCAATGGATTTCATTTTGAAGTTACCTTGAACTTTTAGCGGATACGATACCATTTGGGTAATAGTAGATCGCTTGGGAAAATCCGCATATTTCTTGGATATTAGTAACACTAAATGAATTGAGAACTTAACTCCCAGCTATCCAAGAGGAAAAGTCTCTTGGCACGAGGTGCCAGTTCTTCCATCATCTCCAATCATGACGCTCGATTTATTTCCTATTCATAAAGGTCACTGTAAAGTTCATTTGGAACGCGTTTAGATAGGCGCATAATGTACTATCCGCAAACAGATGGTTAGAGTGAACATACGACTCAGACTCTAGAAGACATGTTGTGAACATGTGTATTGATTTTGGTAGTAGTTTAGAAATGCACCCACCTTTGATTAAGGTTTCCTACGATAACAGTTACGACATGACGATCAAGGCCATACTGCTCAAGGCACACTATGGAAATAAGTGCCGAACACCTATTTATTGGGCAATAGTTTTAGGAAAGTTAACTTATTGTTCCTGAGCTTGTGAACGAGATGAATAGGTTGATCGTACAAATTCATAATCGTAGGGTAGCATCAGGTGACTGACAAAGGTCTTACATGAGCTAACTCCCAAAAGAAAAACCATTAAATATCAAATTGATAACAAGGTACTTTAAAAGTGTCACCTTTAAAAGGTGCAATTCATTTAAAAAAATGAGGAAAGTTAAACCCACGCTATGTTAAATCTTTTAAGATTTTCATAAGGGTTTGTCTAGTAGGTTAACAACTCAATTTTTCTAGAGAACTTAGTGGGGTACATAATGTTTTACAGGTTTCAAGCCAGAAGAAATGTGTGTTTGTTGAGACGCTTATCGCTCTATTAGACGGGATTCATGTGAATGACCAACTATGTCTGGTTGAAGAACCAGTTGATATAATGGACCAAGTGGTCTAAAACAAGCAATCATAATTTTATATCTATCGTTAAAGTTTACTTGAACTCTAAACATGGATCAGAGTTTACCTAAAAATATGAGAATCATATAAAGGGAAATTATTTGTAGCTATTCAAAGATGCACCGTTAAGCATCAAGGTTACCTGTTGAGAATTTCGGGGCGAAATTCCTTCAACAAGGGGATGATGTGACAACCACGAAATTTCCGTCCGTTTTTTACTGGTGTTAGCTAAATTTCGGGACGAAATTTATTTCAACAAGAGGATGATGTGACACCCGACATTATCTGGTCACTTGATCAACAAAACCATGTCTTTCCGATCATACATTCATGCATTTAATCTTGTTTACTTAAATGCGTCATTTAGTGCGCAAACATTCACAAACCTTTCACGTAACGGTAATTCGAAGAATTGCCAAATCGTACACCCATCTATCCCTGAACGTTGGTGATTTGTCAAAATGGTTTTCAAATAATCATAATTAGTGTGAAATTATGTGTTATATGATTATGTAGCTTGGTTTTGAAAATTGAAAATTTCTAGCATTTACGCGTTTTCGCGCATTTTTGGCTTTTAACGCCTAAGTATTATAAAAATAACTTTGAACTAGTAAAATAAATATTATTTCATGTTATTAATATTTGTTTGATATTTTGAGTATTTTGTGATTTTGGTGTAGAAAAAGTTCAATCGCATAATGTTAAAACAATGTTTATAAAAGACCGGGCCTTTCTTGTAAAAAAAAGTATAAAACCCAACCCCCAACCCTAATCACCATTTGGCCATCCCAACCACCTTCCCCTTCATTATTTTTGTTGCAAATCATCCTCACACATAATGAACACCTTCTTTGATCTTGTTCTTGCATATTGGTGATGATTTTCATCGTTTCTTGCATCAAACGCATACTAGGGATCATCATCTAAGCATTTTAAGTAAGCATTTATGTTGGATTTCATGTTTTTTGATCTTCATGATGAACATTAACCCTAGATTATCCAAATAAGTCAAAACTCAAAATTGATCGAAATTGATGATTGATTATGTGTTAGTATTCAACGTATTGATGTTTGTACAGATTGGTTTTGTGAAATTATATTGTTTTGATCAAAACCCGAGACTTACTTATTAAGAAAACCTTAATTTGAGGCTTTTGTAAAAATCATATGATTTTGTTGAAATCGTATTGAATTGATGGTACTACGATGCTACTTAATGCTAATGGATGAAAAGCCATATTTTGAACTTTTGATTTTAGCTTGGTTTTCAAGTACTTACCATTATAGGAAACTTTTTGGGTAAGTTGGTATGTAGATGATAATTTATGCATGTTTGATGGGATGTGACACTTTTTATATGATGTTTAGGGCATAAGAATAGATTAGGAATAATCGAATGTTGAATAACGCATTGTATGAGCATGCTTGCTGTTTATGAAAACTTTTGTAACTTGATGTGATGAATGATGAATATAATATGTGTAGAATATGTTATGGTGATGTGATTGATGTTGGAATAATCATAGGAGCATGTTAGGATACTTTAGATCAAATTTGTGAAACTTATATTATTATGTTTTAATTTTGGTGTAAGGGCCATTTCCCGGGATGCTTATAGCTGGTTGATCATTGCACATAAAACATATAACTTTATATTTAATATTGGTAAAACATCACAGCGGAAACATAAAAGTAACTTTCCATATAATTACAAATGCTTTTGCAAGTTATTCATTTCAAAACATCGTCCATTCCATTACAATGCAAAAACATTAAACAAAATAATGCCATCCCAAAAGAGCTAAGTAGCCGCCCCGTGCCATCATCAACAACATTACCTGCCAACTGGAAACATATAAAAGTCAGTGTTGCTGAGTGAATTCTAGATTTATAATTAAAACATACTTTGTCTTTCATTAAAATCGTTCTTTACTTTCATGCGATCATACATCATACGTAAACATAGATAGTATCATTATTATCTTCGTCATTCATTTCCATCAACCATGAACTTTACCCTTCATTCCCCTGGTACTAGGCCGAAGCCTATCATAGACCTTTCATTACGGTGCACAGCACCTCATGGCCACAGTACCTAAGATAAAGTTCAGGCGTACCATTGTCATGTGCTATGCCCTTCCGTCTGTTGGTACTGGGCCGAAGTTTATCATAGACCTTTCATTACGCTGCACAGCACCTCATGGCCACAGTACCAAAGGCAAGCAACAATGGTTCCATACAAATGGTCAATCACAAAGAAAGACCCCGATGTGCATCCTTCTGGGGTAGCGAACACGCACACCGTTGGGCTAACACCGTACAAAGGGGCGTGTCCCGACATACAAGGCTTGCAAGACTTTCATTACTTTTATCATTCATTAATGCATGCATTCATTATGTTCCTCTTTTCATTATCTTTCACTTTACGCTACATAATACTTTCATTTCATTCATTAACATTCTATGTAAAGTCACGAGAAAGATAAACATACATAATAAGGAACATTAACATACACAGTAATCATCCTCGTACAGGGCAACATCATACATACATAACATACATCATGCATAAACATGCAACATCATCATCATACATGAACTTACGGGAACCTCCACGTCAAAACTTACATCTGCACTTTCCCTCAAAAGTCAGTAATTAAACTACACTTTCCTCGGGTACACCAGCCCTATTTGGACGTATGGGCACCCTTTAGACGCATGGCCTCCAGGCGACTGAACATCATGCGATTGGACCAATGCGGATGAACACCCAATCGTGCGAATGGACCTCATGCGGATGAACACCTATGCGATTGGGCCCTCAGTCGCATGACTCCCCATGCGACTGGCACCCAATCATACGAATGAATCCTCAATCGTGCGAATAAACCCTCAATCGTGCGAATGAACCTCAATCGCACCCCAATCGGCCGTACGGCCTCCATTCTGTCGCCTAGCCCTAGCTGATGCAGAATGAAGTTCATCCCGAACCCAATCTGCCATTTTCGACCTCCAAGCTCATCCAAACTCATTCTAAGCCCAAATCAACCATCCTAAACCTTAGGAATGCATACCACAGCACCATTCAAGCACACACAAGCCCGAAACCAAACTCCTAACGCATCACACGCAAACACATACAAACGGGTCAAACACACACATATAAAAAACAGGTTTTCAGATATTTTCCAGCCCTAAAATCGACCAAAAACGTTTAAAAGAGGGGTCCTAGAACTCACACAAACCACACCAAGAAATAGAGCTTCATTTGGACCCGGAACACGACGATTTTGCATTCTTGAATCCACCCGAACCAATCTTTTCCTTCTTTTCTTCCTTTTCTCTCTTCTTTCTCTCTAAATTGCAGACTTTTGGGTGTGGGGGAGGGTAAGGGCTGCCCTCTTCCTTCAAATACTTCAATTCACCCAACTTTCTCTCATTGGCGAGTTTGGTCCCTCGACTTTGGACTTCATTGTTTTCCTTCCTTCGTCGGCTTCAAAATAAATAACCGGGTGTTGGTACTGGGCCGAAGCCTGTCATAGACCTTCCATTACGGTGCACAGCACCTCATGCCCACAGTACAGAAGGCAAGCAACAATGGTTCCATACAAATGGTCAATCACAAAGACAGACCCCGATGTGCATCCTTCAGGGGTAGCGAACCCGCACACCGTTGGGCTAACACCTTACAAAGGGGCGTGTCCCGACATACGAGGCTTGTAAGACTTTCATTACTTTCATCATTCATTAATGCATGCATTCATCATGTTCCTCTTTTCATTATCTTTCACTTTACGTTACATAATACTTTCATTTTATTCATTAACATTCAACGTAAAGTCACAAGAAAGATAAACATACATAATAAGGAACATCAACATACATAGTCATCATCATCATACAGGACAACATCATACATACATAACATATATCAGGCATAAACATGCAACATCATCATCATACATGAACTTACGGGAACCTCCCACGTCAAAACTTACATCTGCACTTTCCCCCGAAAGTCAGTAATTAAACTATGCTTTCCTCGGGTACACCAGCCCTATTTGGATGTATGGGCACCCTTTAGACGCATGGCCTCCAAGCGACTGAACATCATGCGATTGGACCAATACGGATGAACACCTATGCGGATGAACACACATTCGTGCGAATGGACCTCATGCGGATGAACACCTATGCGAATGGGCCCTCACTCACATCACACAAGCGTGCGAATGAACCTCAATAACACCCCAATCGGTCGTATGGCCTCCATTCGGTCGCCTAGCCCAAGCTGATACAGAATGCATTTCATCCCGAACCCAATCTGCCATTTTCGACCTCCAACCTCATCCAAACCCATTCTAAGCCCAAATCAACCATCCTAAACCTTAATAATGCATACCACAACACCATTCAAGCACACATAATCCCATAACCAAACACCAAATGCATCACACACAAACACATACAAACGGGTCAAACACACGCACATACAAAAACGGGTTTTTAAATGTGTTCCAGCCCCAAAATCAACCAAAATACATTTAAAAGAGGGGTCCTAGAACTCACACAAACCACACCGAGAAGTAGAGCTTCGTTTGGACCTGCTACACGATGATTTTGCACTCTTGAATCTACCCGAACCAACCTTTTCCTTCTTTTCTTCCTTTTCTCTCTTCTTTCTCTCTAAATTGCAGACTTTTGGGTGTGGGGAGAGGGTAAGGGTTGCCCTCTCCCTTAAAATACTTCAATTCACCCAACTTTCTCTTGTTGGCGAGTTTGGTCCCTCGACTTTGGACTTCATTTCTTTTTCCTTCTTTCGTCGGCTTCAAAATAGATAATTGGGTGTTACATTTAGAAACTTTGGGCATTATGAAGATTCTAAGTTATGTTAACATGTGATGGATGATTGTTTGATATGTTACATGTATGTTTGAAATGTTTGTTGTGATATGCTTCATAACCTTTAAACGGATTGCACAGGTGTAACGACGTCATACTTTACAAAAATAGTAACCTTCCAAAAATAAATTCTCGACATGAAACTTTATGTGAATCATTATTTGAGCATGAATAGATATGTTTTACTTATTTGAATCATCAACGGGTCGTCAGGTCAGTCCCGTCAACTTTGGTCAACAAAAGTCAACTTGTTTAAACTTGTCAATTATTTCTCGAACATGCTAGCAATTACGTTGTTTGGATACAACGGGGTTCATCTTGACCATTATGTATACATACTCATGGACCTACATTTGTAAGGTAACGATTAACATTTGACTTGTACACTTCATGTTTTTGCTACGCATCTAAGGTGAGTCTTCACAACCCCACTTTTACTTACTTTCCATTTTGGGGGAGAAGCACGCAAATTATTTTTATCTAGTTTTAGTATTATTGGTATATCGCTTCTTACTGTATTGCAAACATTATCACGCAAGTCCTTACACACTCAAACTATTAATATGGAAATAGCAAGGTAATTTTGATTAGTACTATAAAGTTTAACAATTCCTACCCACGTTAGTCTCTCTAACTCGACCGGAGGTCGAACGGGTATTTAATCGACCTAGACAATTGCCATTTTTCTTTGATAAGACATGGCGGAAGGCAAAACAACTCACAAACAGTCAGCTTCGGTTCGAAACGCTAAGTAACTTGATGTATAGGCTAGCTACCTATGGTAAACCTTTGTTTACTTTTACAAAGAAAACGTTCAAACATATTTGACTATTTAAACCTATGAACTCACTAACCTTGTGTGGACACACAGGCACACTTAAGGCTAAGGTTGCATATCTAAGGCTCATGCAACATCTTTATCATTTGAATGCAAGTTCATTTACATTTACTACTTTTCTATGGGCGCTTTGTTTTGCGCATTCATTACTTATGGTTTTTTAAACGTTTACGCTTTTGCAATGATTACAGTTAAACTATTTTTTACTCTGATTTAAGGTCAAACGCTTATTTTAAAATGCATATAGTGTCACATGACATGACTGTGTCTAAGATTCTTGTTTGTCACACGCCTTGCGCTAGAACCCTGCCGGTGGATTTTGAGCGTGTGATAAGTGTGACTTTGACTATTCACCTTGAAATTACAACTAAACCTAAATATGATGATAGTAATCTTTGTGAATGATTTTTTGGGAGATGGGTTGCTTGAAGATTAGAAAACTGATAATTAGAGTGTTTTATGAAAATAAAATTTTAAAATGTAATGGACATGAATCTATATATAAAACATCTTATACTTAGAATGAAAAAATTGTTAGTTTTGATATCAAAGTCAGTAATTAAAGACTAAAATTCTGCATAGTGAATAAACAAATAAATCAAAAGAACTCTGACTTAATAAGAGATTTTAAGAAGAGATTTGTGTTTAAGGCTGATTGACAAGGAAGTGGATATATTTAATGATTTGAATACTTGATTATTTGAAGTGGATATATTTAATGATTTGAATACTTGATTATTTGAAGTAAAATTTTCATAATGCTAACACTATGAAACAAGGCGTGTTTAACACATGTATCTCAAAGACTAGTCCAATTCCAGCAACACTCCCAAAAGAACTTAAATTAGGAAACGATCAAGCCACATTGGCAAAAGATCAGAGTTTAAAGAAAAATCATCAAGCCTTACAGGATAAAAATCAATACAAAAAATATAAAAGTCTCAATCAGCGTAAGTCTACTATAAAAAAATCTAATCATCGAAGATATAACAAAACCAAATTCTATGACATCTTTAGTGGTTGTCAAAAACAGTTTGAGAAAAATATAAGGAGTCAAGAAAACAAGGGTTTTAGTTTGAATGACAAATCGTCATTTAGCTCTTTCTCTCACTCATAGAGATGAAATGTGAGAGATGATCAATTAGATCGTCATTAATTTCCTACAAAAAGATGTTTTATATATCAAAACCAAGATCTTGTATTAATCAATGCAAATCACCGAGTTAACAATAATTTCATAATGATGATTTAAACCAAATAAAACTTTTTTCATCACAAACAAATGTTTCAAAACATAATGATGTGAATAAATATAAGTCCAATTCAAATACATCTCACAAGGAAGCATTTAACGGACTAAATAGGTTTAATAACAAATCATATTTTGGTTTTCAAAATAATCAAACATGCCAAATCCAAAATCAGATAAACCATAAGTTATTGACAAAGTGAAGAAAGTTGATAATATAAAAGTTAAAACCAACACAAAAGTTGGTTAACTTAGTCAAACCAAAAATGGAAGTGATACATTTTACAAACCCTCACAAATTTTGGAAACAAAAGGTTTCATGTTCACCATTTGTACAAAGTGGAGACATCATGTTTGATGATAAACGTGAGATGATTTTAAAAAATGTCACATAATGGATGAAAACAATCTATCAAGCAAAACTATCAATAGCGTATGACACGTTGATAATAGATGTTCTAGGCATATGTGGGGAATATTTATTACATAATGTTTAGTCATACAACGATGGATATGTTATTTTATAAGGGTATAAAGGAGGATAGATTACACGGAAAACCATAGAGATGAATGGAGTAATGAGTTTTGAGGATGTGAGTTACGTGTAGGAGAAAAAGCATAACATGTTGAGTGTTTCATAAATTAGTGACAAACATTATTCTACTCACTTCATAGCTAAGGAATGTTTGATCATTAAACCAGAATTTGTAATACCCGATGAATAGATTTTGTTGAGGACATCGAGAGACAATGATTTATATCTTCTAGATATAAATAGTTATATCTTTGGTAATAGCATGTTGTCTCTATCGTCAAAGGCATTAGAGAGTGATTTCAATATATGGCATCATTGTCTAGAACATGTCAACCACAAAACAATGAACAAACTTGTTTGAGGGAATCACATGTGGGCTTATCTTAGAAAAAAATAATTCTTGTTGAATATTATTTGCCATGTTCCAAGGGTAAACATCACAAACATCCTCTTAAGCTCATTGTAGACAACTCACTCGAATTTGGTCTCCAACTCTTACTATGGATCTTTTTGGTCCTATAGAAGTGTTAAGTTTGAGTCGTCATTCTTATTGTTTAGTTGTTACTAATGACATTTTCATATCCATATGAGTTTCTTTTTCACATGAAACTCCTCATTTGCTTATCAAGTTTAGACTCTTGTGGATGCAGTTTATCTTAAGATTAGTTTGATTTTTCATAATATAAAGCATATTAGAAAAGCCGTAAGCGTGAGCTTTAATCGAAGTTTTGTTTTGTCTTCCGACAACTCAATTTTTTAGAGTACTAGCTTCACTACATTATGAATCTGTGTTCATTAAAGTAATCATTCTTTTGTTGTCATTACAGGTACAGGTTCTTTGAATGCTGATTTAAATAACAATATCTAGAAGATATATGTGAATATTCTTTCATCTTCTAATTCAGAATCTTCTAGGAAGTTTTCTTCAAGTATTTCTGTTACTATTCATGATGATATACCTGAATCAGAATATGTTCTAGTTTAGGAAACAGTTCAAGCATATGGTTTTGATTCTAATTTTGATTTTGAACAAGTTTATCCATCTCTATACATTATGACTCCAGTTTCTGAAACATCTGAATCTTCTAATAGACTTTCTATTGAACCTATCTAAGCTCCCTTTAAAGAATCTCAATCTGATATGACATCACAATAAGCATCTATGTTTGATGATTATTTAGAGGAACCAATAGTGTATCAACCAACACAATGTGATGACGATGTTCTAAATAATTTTGGTTATATATCCAATCTTGAAGAAGTTATTTAAGAAGATGATATTCCTTTACTCCAAGTTCATATAAATCATACAACTGACCCAATATTTGGTTTGTTATCTAAAGGTGTATGTATTAAAAGTCAATTAGGGGTAATTAACACATGTTTATATGCTTGCTTCATCTCACAGACTGTTCCAAAGAAAGTTAAAATGTTATTAAAAAAACAACTGGATTGAGGCAATACAAGAGGAATCACTATTATTTAAGAAGCTGAATGCATGTTGTCTAGTTAACGCAAGATTGGAACAAAGTGGATTTAACACAAAAGAACGGATGAAAAAGATGTGATTATTTAAAACAATGCTAGTCTGGTGGTACAATGATTTTATCAAGTTGAAGGATTGAATAATAAAGAAGTCATTCTCTGTAGCTAGATTTGAGGTTATTCGTATTTTTTTTTTTACATATGGTTCATTCAAGAAATTTAAAGTCTATCAAATGGATATAAACACTGTTTTTTGTGTGGTGTTGTTAGTGAAGAAATTTATGTTTGCCAACCACTATGATTTTGGAGAAATATTGTTGTGCTTTTTGTATGGTGTTGTATGGTATACAAATTCTGACATGCGTATAAAGTTTGTAGATGTGATAAAGAATAAATGCGAGATGAGTTATCTTGGAGAAATATTATGTGCTTCAAATTATACATATAAAACACACCAATTGTACATCAATTATTCTAGAGATTTTTACTAAAAGTGATGAATGGATACTTAAATTGTTCATATTATTTATTTAGGTTTGAAAAATAACAAGATAAAAATAAAAGCCTAGATAAGAAGAAATTGAATAAAATCAAGTTTTAAAATTCAAGCATGGGGTCATGCCTTATAAGTCACACCCTTATGCCCGGCATGAAACACACCCCCATGCTAAAATCAACACCCGTGTTTGTTAGTCTGATAGGAAAAAAAGTATGGTTTCCCGACCCGAGGCACGGGGGTCGTGTGTAACATCTACCTATTTTCAAATTATAAAACTAAACTCGAGCCCATTTTGAATCTTCATATGATAAAATAATTCATTATTAAAGTATTTATTCATTTGATGATTCAAATGTAACTTTAATCAATATTATGAATTGTATTATTTACATTTCTTTCATTAAATCATTTACTCAATTTATAATAAATTTGTAACCTATAGAGTAAATTTTATTAAAGTTATAAAGTTTTATTATTTATCATAATTTCTGATCAATAAGTTAGAATAATAATTAAATTACAATGATTACTAGTTTTAAAAAAGTTATAAAATTCAATAAATTATTACTTTGATTACAATTCGAATTAGTTGTATAAAGTACGGGGTTGAAAATATCATTTTCAAAACTTAAACTAAAGTTGTTAAACATCAATAATAACTGCTATAAACTAAAAACCCCTCACCGTCACACCCTTCATCTTCGGCCATCTCCTGCGAAGTCAAACACCCATAACTAATACGTTTCAACCAAATTGAACCGCCCCTCGATTTTCACACATTTGATTTGAAACCAAGTGTTGTTTCACTTGAACTTATCGAGCTTTTATGTTTGAGCACTCATAACCAAAACCCCATTGAAAGTATTGAAACCGCATAACTTGAAACCGATCAAAATAAACCTATATAATCAAGGGGAAACATCCCAAACGATCCTTCCAAACATTTGGTACCTCTAATTTTATTTACAAAACACACACTCCTCGATTTGACCTCCATCATCATTCAGACCTGCAACCTACTCATTTAGCACCTTCCACACGATTTGATTGGAAATTTATTGAGGGCTTTGAATTATAAACACCCTTTGAAGCTTCATATGAAACTAATTTGATTATAATCATCATTCACATCAAGAATCTAATTCATCTGTGACGCGACTTGTTCTAGTATCTGTGATCAACAAATCCATCTTAATCAAGTAAACTACTCACACATTTTTTACTTAGGGATTAAAATCCCTAATGTTAATTCAATTAATATGCATGAAATGATACTCAATTAGATTGATATTGAATCTAGGGTTCATATGTATTTGAGGGATTTAAGCAATAATTGTTTTTAAATATTTTAAAGGAACTCTTAATCAGATCTGGGCTTTAGCCCAACCGGTTAACACCATTTTCAAACAAACAAGATGACACGGGTTCGACCCTGGGAGCTCTCAAACTGTTTTTATTAATTTTTTTAAATAGTAGTATATTTCAGGAAATAACTAAAGTGTTATTAAACTAGTTTTTTAATTAATACTAATTGAAAGTTTATTAATTTCTGAAATATTCTAGAAATTATAATTTGATATACCTTCATTTTTAAAATGAAGTATAATCATATAAAATCCATTTACAAGGTTTATATTGTATAAGAATTATTTTCTTAATCATATATATTTTATAATTCTCTATTTTATCTCTGAAATAAACCCTGTAATTTTCTATTATTTTTAAAAGGTTTTTAATATTATAAAACCATTATAACAAAAATATTTTAAGTTTATAAACTTTATAAAATATTTTATCCCAAATTATTTTATAAGTCATTTAAATAATTAATTATCCTTTTTACCAACTAATTATTAATTTGTTATTTCTTTTCATACTTTAATACTCCAACCTTATTTAATCAATCATTATAATTTAAATATTTAAGTAATTTTTAATTATTCAATTTCACTAATGATTTCATTATCATTTTCAATCTTAATTATTCATCAATTTATTCTATTATTGAATCAAAATATAATTGGTTACATTATTATATTTAACCTAATTAACCAAACTCCAAATCCCAATTGAAACTTGTTCTCAAAAGAAATCTAATCATTTCTTCGTAGCCAGTTGCATCTCTGACATCTTCATCAAGAAATTATGTCACGTTGTGCTTTGGTTCAAACTTTAACTCAGCCATCTGTGAATCACAAATGAAACAAAATGTAAGAATAAATGTATTACATTGATGTAAATCTCATTATGATTTATTAGTTTGTACCCAATAACACTTAAAATAATTTTGTAAGTGTTTTATGCACTCAATCACTCAAATGTATTTTTGATACAAAATCAATTAATATTTTGAGATTAATATCGAGTAAAATATAACAAACATACACACTAATTAATTTTCATGATTACTTAATAGATTTTAAAATTTTAAAACTTGATCAATTTTTAATTCAAAATTTTCTAAGCTATTTGAACATACACTGTCACAATCAAAATCAAGTTTTAGAAATTTATAACCACCAAGTCATTTACATATTTTAAATTTGTGAATATTAAGATGATTTTGATGATTAACAACTTACGTTTCTATTGGAAATTCAATGTGCTGATTCAGTTATTAGTTAATATTTGTTATTATTTTTTATTTGACTGATAGAAAACAAAGATCATTAAGAGCATTTTGTGATGACATTGAGTTTTGATGATGCTAACCTGGCCGAAAACATGTGTTATCAACAAATAAAGGTTTAATTTTGAGCATTTTAACACATTTTAACCAAAAAATTTAAATTTGTAAAACCTCTTAGGGTTCGAACGCCTAAATAGCATTAAAAACCCAATCAAATATGTGATTACTATTATGAGATTTGATGTTTTGCATACAAAATGAAGTTTAGAATCAAACATATTACCTAAATATCACAATGATTTCAAGAAATTAGACTAAACTATGAACATGAAGATTGTCGATTGCATATAAGAAATAACATAGAGTTTTAGTGTGTGAATGAACCACTGAAAAATGAAATTCTTTCAAGTATTGAATTTAAATAAGTGTAAAAACCTTTAAGCGCATGACCACTTTGAAGACGAATGGTCACTCTTGAGACGCATGAAACTTAGGCGCATGAGTTCATTTGGTCAAATTTCATAAAAAAATCTTAGGTGCATCAACATTGTTCAGGCGCATGGGTACTATCTAGGCGCATGAACATTGTTCAGGCGCATGACCTTGCCTGAAACGCCTCACTTGAACAATTTAATGAATCATCAGTCCATGTGAGAACTATTTAGGTGCATGAGCCTTTCAAGCGTCTACACTTTGAATATTTTTAACATTTGGAAAGTCTGGTGCTGATTAGGCGCATGAGATTGACTTTAAATGCCTAACACTTAACTAATTTTTCAGACGCATGACAACTATTTAGGCGCATGAGTTTGAACCAAAACGTCTTGAACCAAAATGCCCAACACTTGAACAAAAATCTTAAAATTCATCATACTCCTAAAAAGGACTTATGACCATATTTTTGGCGTATGAGAATCTTTTCATACGTCTAACGCTGGGAAATTTTTCACAAATTCATTCAAACCCTGATTCTGAAAATTAACACTATTCGTCATGAAATTTCAACATTTGGTCAAACTTTGACTTTTGATATTTGACTTTTAAAATTTTTGACTTTTTTACTTTTAACATTTAAAATTTATTTCTCACACATAATTTTACTTTTTATTTCTCAAATAATTTCCTGCCATTTTAGTCTCAAATTTACAAAAGATTTCACAAAATTACAAATTATCTCAATTAATTCTTTTATGTTTTAATTTGCAAGAATCTTTTCCATTTTTCATCTTAATCTGAAATCTTTTCAGGTTTATTTTGATTTTCATCATATCAAACACACACATGCTTGAATCATGTTAGCTTCATCCAAACATTTATTTTGATTTTTCAATTTTAATATTTACTCCCTCTAAACTTTTAAGTTCACAAACTTAGAAGTTTATTTGATTGTTAAAAAATAAAGACAAACAATTTATTATCAATATGCCTGCACACAAATAATCATGCAAAAATCAAAACAAAACAGAATAAGCTCTACGATATACTTAATGAATCACATGCCTGTACTGAGATATATCCATTAAAAATTAGCACATTAAACTAGAAAAAATTATGGATAGTCATAGATAGTGATTAAATCTTGATAAGGTGTGTTCTAGGTCAGCGTTCCCCCAATAGAAGAGACACTAGATCTAATGACAGTCAATGAGTACTTTGACAAAAGTATCAGCACACTTACGTTTTCAATTCTTGGATTGATTAAGGTTCGATTAGATATGATATTATGTAACCCACACTTAGACTTAGAGAGCCTGACTCATATCAAGGTATGCAAGCAAGCACTGTTACTTAACTTAAAAATATAACATATATGTATAACCAGATCTCATGTTTAGGTTAATGAGAAAATCATCATGGTTAAACCATTTTATAATCTTTGAGAAAACCACCATGGACAAACTATTAGGTAATCTCCAAATCCGTTTCATAAAGAAATAGATAAAGATGATTCTTAAATAATCAAAGGACATCCATTTTGAACTTATGAAAGGATTGTGCACATTGGCAACTTTTACATCCGGTTAGAATATCCAAGTCTGTGATAACTTATAACAGAGGATACCTCGTCACTTTAGATCTATGATGACTCATAACAAAGAAGTAAATAGATGCTATAAACAGATCTCATAGTTATTCATATCACCACTAGGTGTGAGGTTATAACCTGTCAAGCAATCAATCAGATAAGTCAACACCACTCATTAGTACTAAAATGGATACAGACAAATGCATAATGATATAGTTAAATCCCAAGAATCTATTTTTTCAGTATAATTACATGAGTTTACCGGCACATCATACCTGATCACGTCAGACTTTATTAACGAGTGAAGTATGCAACAAATAAATACTGATGTACTATCATTGCTCACATATTACAATGGCAGATTCAATTCTAAAATAAGAAATGAACAACTAAACTATATTTTTGTATTTTCATTTTATATTTTTCTATTTTGATTTTGTAATTTTTTAGTTTTGTTTCCTTTTTCTATTTAGCACACACACACAATATATATATATAATCGGGCAGTCGACTTTAATTGTTTCTCTTTTAGTTTTCTTATTAAAAAAATGGAGGGTTCTTTTCATTTTGATGATTCAAAATAAATTTTCAACATGGTTATAAGACCAATAGACTCAAACAAATACTCAAACCTTCCTGGTAGAAAGACTTTTGTAAAGAGGTTAGCCAACTATTTTCAAGTGATATTTGATCAAAATGATTAAGCCTTTTTTAGAGTTATCTCTAAGAAAATGATATCGAATTTCAATATGCTTTGTTTTTTAATCTTGGACATGATTAGCTATTATAAACATAATAGTAGTGTTATCAATATAAATAGGGGTTTTGAGAAAATTGAACCTGTAATCCATCAGTTGGTTTAAGCAAAGGATTTGAGAACATCCTATTGTTGTAGCTATGTACTCAGCTTCTGCAGTTGAAACAGAAACATTTGTTTGTTTCTTACATTACCATGAGACTAATCTGAGACCCAAAAAGTGACAACCACCCGTAGTAGATTTACGATCTTGACAACATCCTCCATAATCACTATCAGTACATCCATGTAACTCCAAGTTCCTTCATAAGGATACCATAACCCTAGAGCCGATTTTCCTTTAAGATATCTGAATATGCGTTTGACAACGATAAGATGAGATTTCTTCGGGTCTGATTGATACCTAGCATAGACACAAACAACATACATTATATCAAGTCTAGATGTAGTTAGATACATCAAAGATCCACTCATAGATCTGTATAAAGTTTGGTCAGTTGATTTTCTTTTTGCATCAGGATCAATCTTGGTATTACATCAGTTGGAGTTTTGATTGATTGACAAGTTTATAGCTTAAACTTTTCAAAATCTTTTCAATAAATTTCTCCTGATTGATAAAAATTCCATCTACAGACTATTTCACTTGTAAACCAAAGAAAAACTTTATTTCTCCTATGGAATTCATTTGGAAACGAGACTTCATTATTTCTTCAAATTCTGAGCATAATTTCTGACTTGTAGAACCAAATATGATATCATCTATATACACTTGAACACATAAGAGATTATCAGCATCCTTCTTTATAAATAAAGTCAGATCAATTTTCCTTATTGTGTATCCATATTAGATTAAATGCTATGATAATATCTCATACCAAATTCTAGGAGATTGATTAGACCATACAAAGCTTTGCTCAGCTTGTACACACAATGAGGGTATTCAGAATCTTCAAAACCTTGAGGTTGCTTGACATACATATCATCTGTGATTGGTCCATACAAAAAGGCACATTTGACATTCATTGGTACACCTTGAATTTCATATATGAAGCATAAGCTAGGAAGACACGAATTGCTTCAAATATTTCATCATAATCAATTCCTTCCTCTTGGGTGTAACCTTGTGTTACTAGTCTTGCCTTGTTACAAAAAACAATTCCTAGATCTTCTGATTTGTTTTTGAGCAACCATTTTGTGCCAATGGCATTTTCTCTTTCAGGCAAATCCACAAGCTTCCATACTTCCTATTTACGGAACTGCAATAACTCTTCTTGCATAGCCTCAATCTAACTATTGTCCTGTAATGCTTCAATGATGTTTTAGGAACAATTTGAGATAGAAAACACAAGTATAAGAAAATGTTTGCTTGTTCAACATGACTCCTCATAGTTATCTCATTCAATGGACTGATAATCGGTGATGTAGGATGGTTCTTGTGAACACGAGACATTGGGAACTCATCATCTTGAATATGAACATCAAGATTAGTCTGGTTCAAGTCGGAAATCTGATGCAATAGGTTTGAATAATGTTGAGTGAAATTCGGAACTTGAGTTGGTGAGTTAATAAAATAATCAAGCTTATCATTAACATTTACATCTTCAAATACAGATGAAGTTTCAGACTTAGATTGTAGAATTTCAGGTCCATCATTAGGAATAGGTTGTGAAACTTTTGAATTTTTAGAAATGGGATGTTGTTCTTATGCTTGTGGATGATGAGATTCAGAACCGAATACAGGATCTTTAACAAATGAGAAGAATGGATAGTTTGGGCTTAAATCATACATATCATCAGAATCTAAATCATCACTGAAAAATCCGAGATCTCCTACATGTTTCCTGTTAACACAAGAAGATTCAAACATGTTATAATTGAATAAGTTTGACAAAGAATCTAAATCAAATAATCAAGCTGGACCATTTGCATATATGGAAATGAATTTTCAAGGAATTTCAAATTGAAAGTTTTAATGATAACATTCGTCCAAGAGTTATAAACTCTAAATGCTTTTGAAACTGACGAATATCCAAGAAAAATCCATCATCATATTTTGCTTTAAATTTCACAAGCTGATCAATTGAGTTCAAAATCAAAACTGAACAACCAAAAGATTTAAGAAAATCTATGTTTGGTTTCCTGCCATAAATAAACTCATAAGGAGTTTTCTGTTTATCTTTCACCAATAGTGTACAGTTCTATACAAAACAAGCAGTAGATATGGCTTCATCCTAGAAAATGATTAGAATATTTGTACCTACTAACATTGCATAAGCTGCCTTAATCAAAGTTCTATTCTTCCTTTCTGCAACTATATTTTGTTATGGAGTTCTAGGAATACTGACTGATTAGCAATCCCTTTTCCTGCATAGAAAATGCAACATTAGCATTTTTAACATATGTTCCATTATCACTTTGAATGATACTTTTTACTTTTTGTTCTACTTAATTTTCTTACTTAATGATAACTCTTTTATTAATTCATCCATTTTAGATTTAGCAAGCAAAAAGATTTGTAAAGTCATTAATGATAACTAAACAATAAGATTTCTTTCCAGTACTTTGCATATTTACTAGTCCGAATAGATCCATGTGGAACATCTGTAGTGGCTTGGAATTTGAGTTTATTAGCTTGGACTTATAATACACTCTATGTTGCTTCTTTTTCAAACATGCTTTACAGAGATCTAATATAGAAAACTTCTTTGTTGGAATGCCTACTACATGATTTACTGCAACAAGCTTGTTCATATTTTTGAAGTTGTAATGCCCAAGACGTCTATGCCAAATGTGACTTTCATCATTTGATGCTTGAGCAATTAGGCAAGTTGTTTCTATTGAAAGATCAACTTGAGACATATCTAGCTTGTATGGCATTGTATGATGATGCGTGATGATGTTATGTATGTGTATGTTATGTTTTCATTATGTTCCTAATTGTGTATTATTATATAGCTTACGTGGAGTGATTATGATAATGAACGTAAAGTATTATCTTAACGAAGTCAAAAATTTAAGATAATGAAAGTGAAACATAATGAATGAATGAATGAATGAAAAGTCTTTCAAGCAACTGTAAGGATGTTCACAAATCATTGAGAGATGTTAGCTCAACTGTGTGTTTACAGTGTGTGATTTTGGCTAACCCTTAAGGGTTCACACACAGGGGGAGTTAGTCTATGTGACTACTCCATACGTGCGATATGTGCGATATGGGATCCTTGTCAATTAACCCTAGATGATATGGCTTGGTGCCCAATAGGGGGGTTAAGCATACGACAGGATCTAGATAGAAGTGAAAGACAATTAAGTGCGAAAAGTACAAAAAGTACGATATGTATGAAATGAACGTTGACAGAAGATAATAAATATTACCTTGTTGTATGTAGGATGTGTGATCATGTGCGAAAGAAAAAAATTGTTTATCGAATGAAAGATAATATAATGTTTTTGTAAAACTAGAACTCACTCAATGTCGCTAACTTTTGTATGTTTAATAATTGGTAGGTGATGATTGTTGAGGATAGAGCGGGCGCAGCTACTTAGTAAGTTTTGGGATGGCATCCATTTTATGTTAATCGGTATTTTTGTGATATAATGCAAACAATGAGATTTTGTAACAGTTACAACGATTGTATTGTCTTGCAAAAGTGGTCATTAATATATGAAATGGTTTATTAAGTATTCTGATGTGATGTTTTAGCAAATTTAAATGTATGTTTTATAGTTTATGTGCGATGATTGTCTAGCTGTAAGCGTCCTAGGGACGGGGCCTTACAATATCACATATGTCATAGTACCTTTGTGGAGATTTAAACAACTAATTATTAACCCTAGATGTGGATGCCACATTTGATGCTTGTTTAGATTTAGGGGTATTCAGGTTAATCTGTTGTTTTTTATTTGTGAGTTTGTGCTTTGGATTTTTAGGTTTGACTTTTGTACATTTTTATAATTCTTTGACACCCTAGACACAAATCTTTTATGAACAACGAAAGACTTATGACCTGAATATCTTTTGATATCAGAGTTAGATTTGATCTTTGATTTTGATGTCAATTTAGGGATTGTGTTCATATCAAAAATTCTAGCCGACACAAACTTCACAAATTTAAATTGATTAGATTGATTGGTTCATTGAATTTAAAAATTTTTGGCTTTAGCATTTGTTTATCTCCTTTTTTGATTTCTTATTCTTGATGATGTTTTATTGTTTTGGGATGGAATTGAATCTTGAGAAGATTCCTTTTCAGGTTCTATAAATTTATTTTTTTTCTTGGGTTAATTCATAAGAATATAAATCATCAGAACATGAAGTATCTGATTTATTACCTCTTCTTTATATTTCCCATTCTTCTTGTCATTTGTTTCAATGACTTCTTCAACACATTGTTCATCAACACATTCATTATATCCTTTGGGAACAAATAGGTTCTTGTTTTCAGGTGAGTGATCATAAGATTTAACTTTTATTGGATGACCATTTTTGATCTTTCCTAGAGTCTTGTTCCTCAAATATTTCAACATTTATTTTTCAAATTTACTTTCTTTAGTAGATTGCACATTCTTTTTCTTTTCATGAAAGGCTTTGAGTTTTGCTTTGTTCTAAGGTGAGTGATCATTAGTATTAAAGTTCTATGGTAATGTGTTTGAGATTGATTCAGGCATAGGTTCATGTTGGAAACCTAGACCCGTTTTGTCTTTATCCTTTCTCCCATTTACCAATTGTTCAAATATAGTTTTTGAACTTTTAACTTTTGCAAGATCAACCTAAGTTGTAGAGTGTGCCAATTTCTCTTGTTCCAGTGTTTTAGTCATCTCTTTAGGTTGCCTTTTTATTTGTTTGTAACACCCGGATATTTTAACATACGAGAAAGAAAGAATAAAAGCGAATAAAAGAAAGAAACACCATTAACCCAAGTTGAGGGGGTAAAAGTTTCAAAAAGAATAAAAGTTTCAAAAGTTGGTGTAAAAGTGGGCATGGCCGCCCATATTGTCTACACACACACTTTTCATTCGGATTTTTCAAGAGAGAGAAAGAGCAGAGCTCGGGTTTGAAGAAGAACAAGAAGGAATTTGAATTCAATGTAAGAATTCTTGGTTTTGAGATGTTTTGACTAGCCTATACCTCGGTTATTTCTTTATGTGTGTTCGGTTGTGTCTTTGGTGGGTTTCTAGGTGTTGAACTCATTTGCAAACGAGTTTGAAGAAGTCTTACTCGAAGGTTGTCAAAGGTGAGTTTTAGAACCCCTTTTTTTACATGTTTTAACTGATTTTAGGGCTAGAAATATATGATTTTATGTTTTTATTTATGTGGATGTTGCAACCGTATGTATGTGTATATGAATATGTGGGTGGGTTTTGATTTTGGATGTCTTGAAGATGTTAAGTTCATGTTATGGTGCTTAGGATGTTAGAACTAAGCTTAGAACATGTTAGATTGATGATTGGGACTGAATTATAAGACTTCTCTAAGATAGCTTCTCCGTCGATTAAGTTGACCCGCAAGGACGTGAAGTTTGTATGAGGTCAAGCTCAAGAGAAGGCTTTTGAGGAGTCAAAGACAAGGTTAACACAAGCTCCTGTCTTGTCACTGCCCGAAGGAAAGGTTGAGATGCTTCTTACTCGGGTTGAGATGTGTATTGATGCAGAAAGGAAAGGTTATAGCATACGTGTCCCGACAATTGAAAGTTCACAAGGTCAATTATCCTACTCATGACTTGGAGTACTTTTTCGAGCAGAAGGATTTGAACATGAGGCAAAGGATATGGTTGAAGTTCATAAAGGATTATGATTGCGAGATCCATTACCATCCGCGCAAGGCCAATGTGATGGTGGAAGCCCTTAGCTGAAAGGGGAGACCTGGGCCAATTCGAGTGAAAGCTTATCAGTTGATTATGACCACCGATGTAATGAAGCAATTCAAGGAGTTTCAAGATGAGGCGTTGAAAGAATATCACCTTAACTCCGAAAAGATGAGAGGTCTAGTCTCAGAATTGGGTGAAAACACTCATGGTGTTAGAACCTGATTCGGACGGATATGGATTCCTCCCTATGAGGATCTACATGGTGAGTTCTAGAGCCCCTTTTTTCACATGTTTAAACTGATTTTGGGGCTGGAAATGCATGAATTTACATTTTTATTTATGTAGGTTTTAAGGCCCCGTTCCCGGAACGCTCACAGTTGGTCAATCATTGCACATAAAATATATATTTACATTTAACTTAAATAAACACTACAACAGAAACATTCAAAAATAACATTTCATTTCATTATATAGGCTTTTGCAAAATAATATATCGTTATCACATTACAAAATACTTGTTGCATTACATCACAAAAGGATTATAAAAATGGATGCCATCCAATAAGAGCCAAGTAGCCGCCCCATGCCATCCTCAACAACATTTAGCTGGCAACTGGAAACACATAAAAGTCAGTGTTGCTGAGTGAGTTCTAGTTTTAAAATAAAACATACTTTACTTTCTTTCAAGTCATACTTTATTGTCGTACATGATCACACATCGTACGAACACATAGAAAATATCATTATTATCTTCTTTACTATTCATCACATTCTTTCTTTATCTCTGTATCTCTTTCCGGATCAGTGTCATGAGTTATGCCCCAAACAAATGGGGTACTGGGCCGAAGATCATAAATGACTTCCATAACGCACAAAGCCTGGCACCAGCACCAGGGTAAGCAACAAAGATCCCCACTATATACTACATCCGAAACGTATGCACAAAGCTGGTACTTGCCATAGGCCCTAGGGTCAGCTTCGTGCATAATGTTCGGGGTATAGTACATGTCATCGGAAGTTAACGAATGTACGAAAGAGAAGTAATGAAGATTACAAATGAAAGCGAATGATAACAAATGATGATAAAAGATAATAATGTTTTTATCTATGTGTATGTATGATCATGTATGAAAGTAAAGAAAGGTTTTAAACAAAATTAAAGTATATTTTATTTTTTAAAACTAGAACTCACTCAGCAACGCTGACTTTTATGTGTTTCCAGTTGGCAAGTAATTGGTTGTTGAGGATGGCACAAGCGGCTACTTGGCTCACTTTGGATGGCATCCATTTTGTATAACGATAATGTTTTTGTGATGTAATGCAACGAGTTATTTTGTAATCTGTCAACAATGTGTTATTTTGCAAAAGCAATTATAATGATATGAAATGGTTTTAATGTGTTTCCACTGCAATGTTTTAGTAATGGTAAATATAAATTATATGTTTTATGTGCAATGATCGACCAGCTCTGAGCGTCTTGGGAACGTGGCCTTACATTGTTCAAGTTCTTTTAGAGTCTTGTTCCATGATGTTTGAAGAGATATGAATTTGTCATCAGAGATTTTATGATAAACTTTAAGATTGTTGTGCATTAATTCTTCTTGTTTGAGTTTATCACATATTTTGAACGAGTATGTTCTGTAGTGTTCAACTTGTTCAAAACATGCTTTTATGCATATTTTCTCTCTAACTTCCAATGGAATTGCTAGATAAGAAGGTGAAGTCTCGGTATCAGATGTTGAGTGTTCAACCTTAGGTTGTTCTGATTGTGCCATGAAAGCAACTTCTTTTGAATCTTCCTTTGAATCAGATTTGTCGATCCAATCATAGTCTTCATCATTGTCTGAATCATCATTTGCCTCTGGATCATTGTCTTCAACCAGTTTTCATTATTAATCTCAGCAATAGTGTTAAACAAGAAGTAAGATAAGTAGTAAATTGTTCAGCATAAGCACTCCGGTCATATTAATCTTTAAGGCTGACAACAAGAGCTTTCTTTAGCTCTTCAGTTGTTTTTTATTCTTCTTTCAGTTCTGGTATAGGAAGACTCTAATAAGGCTTCTGAAATGTTTCTAAGACTGTTGCTGTTATCTTTGATTACTAGAGCCTGCTTTGACTATTGCCTCCTTGATTTATTGGAGCTTTGCATTCTCTTGAAAAATGGCCAAGCTATTTCAGTTGAAACACCTTTACTTTGACTTGTCAAAGCCAATAGTCTTGTTTGCACTTGGCTTGTAATATCTGCTCACATAAGAGTGTTTCTGATTCCTATAAGCTATCATCACCTTTTGCTAGATCAAATCCATTTCTTCTACATCATCAGGATCTATCTCAGATAAATCCCACAAAATCAAATCAACTTGAGTTAAATGACTACCTTGATAAGCTTGAAAGCTTGCCATGAAAGCAGTAAAAGCAGATTTTGACTTTTCATCCTATAAAAGGATTGTTGATGCATGTATGTCCCTAGATCATGATTTGAAATGTAATGAATCTTGTCTGTCTGAGTATGATGTAATTTGTATTGATTAATGAAATGACATAATTGTTTGTTACTTGTGATGTTTAATATTTCATTAATGAGTCGTGATTGAATTGATTGGGTTTATGATTGCTTGAATGGTTGCACATCATGTTATATTAATTAAAACATTCAAACTTAACTTAATGAAGTTCTCATGCGAATGGCTCATGCGAATGAACCATACGCATGGATAACTTCACACGATTGACTCAGTCGCACGACTGAACCAGGAGACTGGATCAGTCGTACGATTGTAACATAAGATTGGCTCAGTCGCACGACTGAACACTCAGTCGTACGAATGAATCAACCGCATGGTTCAATCGCACGACTGAACCAGACTAATGGTTTAGTCGCACGATTGAATAATACCAACCTATAAATACAACTCAATTCGTGAAAAATAGGACTCTCGATCAATTACGATTCCAGACGTACCCTAGCCGTCCAGAAACCTTCCAATTCGTTCTCCAAGTTCATAGAACACATTAGATCGATTCCCAACCGATTTCTAACGTTAGTTTCAATTCTTGATTGATTCTTCGTGTGTTCTCACTGATTGGATCGCCAATCAAATAGGATTCCGCACTATTTGATCTGGTTAACACGTTAATCTCTAGGTATTTCGGTCAAATACCAGGTCCTAACAAGGATATTTATGACATCTTTAACTTTACTAAGTTTAACAAAGTTAGAAGATGGACACTCGATTTGAGGTTTAGGCATTTGAGTTTTAGGAGGAGACTGAGGTTGATTTGTATAGACAGGAGTATTTGTGTAAATTGAGTCTGTAAAGAAACCAGCTCCAATAAACAAATCACCCTCATCTTTTGGAGAACTATCATCTTTAGCCACAAATGCATTCTCCACTATGTTAGCTGGAGATGCAACATAACTATACTGAGATGTTGATGTAGATCTATCATTGTTTCTTGAATTCTCATCAATTTCAACTAATTCTATTTTGGCAATCAGAAGATCAAGATCCATAGGAAACTTTTATGTATGCTTCAACAATGTGATTGTTTGTTACCATTAAGATAGAAGAGCATTGAGAAGCCTGTCATTTAGATCTTTGAGATCATTCTTCACACCAGCAATTGACATTTTAGTAATGAGTTACACAAATCTATTCATCATCTGATTTATTATTTCTCCAGATTGATGCTCAAACAACTCCAATTTTCTATTGAGTTTATACCTTTTGAGATTCTGTATTTTTTTACCACCTTCATAAATTATCTTTAAATATTTGTACATGGTATACTCAGTTTGATAACTATCAAGTCTTGTTAGCACCTCCAAAGGTAAACCCTTGCACATTAATGAATAAGCTTTAATTATTCTTTACTTTCTTTAAATCATCACCATGTAGACCATCTTTAGGATAAGGTTATTGAGAGTCTTTGGTGTAAACAAATCCTCTGTCAGGACCATCTAATGTAACAGGAATAATTGTTCCTTTCTTTATTGATTTCTAAAGATTAGTATCAATAAAGTTTAGATGATGTTTCAATCTAAGAGACTAGTTCTTGAAATTAGCTCTATTCTTCAACTTAGGAACTCTGTTCTCAAAATATTCAGACTTAGCCATTTTCTGTTGTAAATTTAAGAAAATAAAAAAAATTTTGTTTCTAAAGTTTGAAATAAAACAAAAACTAACAATATTTTTGGATTTTATTTTTTAAGAAAAAATTTTAAGTGTTGTATGAAAAGTCTGAATTCTGATTTGCCTGATACTTGTGAAATGCCCACTTTGAACTTGAACACCTAAGGGAATGCCTTAGTAGAATTCTAAAATTCCTAACTGAAGATATTCCTGAACAGTTGTAAAACGCCTGAACAATTATCAAACGCCTGAACAATTGTCAAACGCCCCGGGTACTTTGTCAAATATTCTGAATTTTTGACAGAAGCGCCCAAACAATCTGCAAACGCCTAGAACTCTTAGGTTTCAAAAACATCCAAACAGTGGTAAAATGTCCAAAACATTGTCAAAAACGTCCAAATCTGAAATGCCCAAAAATTTGTTGATACGCCTAAATAGTTGTTATGTGCCTAAACACTTTAGCAATTTTCAGATGGTTTTACACTCCAAGCGCCTAATTCATCATCTTCATAACAACCTGATCTCATTAAAATCTTTAGAACTTGATTAATTGATTTGAAAATTTCCAATAAGGTATTATTTATGTCGGTAATCAATCCTAATTCACCAATTCTCTCAATTCACAACAATAAGTCTATTTTTCTGATTGAATCTAAGTACGAATATGAAGAACACTTTCGCACACAAATCTGATGAAGAACTCATATCTGAATGTAATAAAAACATTGAGATTCAAATCATGTTTCTTATGATGAAACACAACTAAATACAACAATTAATTGATCAAATTGCTATCAAACACATATTCAAATGATTTGTAGAGCTCAAAAGTTGATATTAAGCTCAAATCACTACACCGAAGGCTCTGATACCATTTGATAGGTTCAAAATGGATCGATCTGTAATGATATCGTAATGTAATGACCAATTATAAGCACATAGTAATCAACAAAAGCAAAATACTTTAAAAATTCATAGAGTTTTCATTGATAACAAATTGTAATTGGATACAATGTACAGAGAGTGAATAGAAGAAAAGTTCTAATAGTATTCGTCAAAAGTATACCTGCACAATTACATATCATATCCTATTGATACTAAACAATGAAAAGTATTAATATATATTTGCACAATAAGTCCATATACTATGACAAAAAAACAAAAATATAAAGACTAATGCTAATCTTCAAAGAGCTCCAACAACTTTTAATGGCCTTGATTAACCAAACTTATAGGGAGATTATAGGTCAAACCTAGAGGATTAGATATCAAAAATAGATCCATGCGAAAACATTATGAGGCACGTGATCAAGCCATGCGGGAACTCTATGGAGTGAGAACTTATGTTTTAGTATAAATTGTTGCTTAACTTTGTATTTTGCATTACTTATAATTTATTTGCTTTTAAGCTTGTAAACAATTGTGTTGAATGAGGGAAGAAACCATTATTTGCAGAATTGTGTGTTGATCTTGACATGTATGCATGTGTTTGTTTACCATCCCAATCATCATTCTTGTTTAATAGATTAAGATCTCTTGTATTGTTATCTTTTTGGATTTTAAAAACTTGTTTTAAAACTAAATATAATCCTTAGGTTTTTATGAAAATCATGATCTTTAGAATACAATAAAATATGGATACTTTCAAAAGAAATTTTGAGAAAGAATTATAAGAAGCAATTGTTTATTGCTTTATGATTTTCGTGATTATATTTGTATCTTCTAGATCTTCACAACACTAAGCCATTTAAACATCCACAGAGGTAGTACGTCAACTATTATACCAAACTAATTTCAAATACACATTTCCTCTCTAATGCCAAATCATTTTTAAACACCTTTTTCTTTAAGTAGAATATACAAAATACATACATATATTGCCAATGATCCTTAGCCCAATGTAACATCCGGTTACGTTTTTTATAGTCATAAAAAGAAGAACAAAGTGAAGAAAAATAAAGAAAAGATATTTTACCCCAGTTGAGGGGTAAAAAGTGTCAAAAGAACAAAAAGGTTTGAAAGTGGTGTAAAGTGGGCATGGCCGCCCACTCTCTTCTTACACCCAAATCTTCGGGCAAATTGAGAGAGAAGATGTAGATTCGGATCTTTGAAGAAGAACAAGCTTAAAAGTCGAATTCAAGGTAAAGAATTCATGGTTTTTAAGTGTTCTTAACTGGCCTTGCCTTGGTTGTATGCTTATGTGTGTTGTGTGTGTTCGGTTGTGTGTTTTTAGTGGGTTTCTAGGCAGTTGAACTCAATACAGATGAGTTTGGAAGAAGCCATACTCAAGAGCTGCAAAGGTGAGTTCTAGGACCCCTCTTTTACATGTTTTAATTGATTTTTAGGGCTGGAAATGCATGAATGTATGTTTTTATAAAATTGGGTTTTATACCCGTATGTTTGAATGTGTGTATGTTGCGGGTATGATGTGATGTTGGACTATGTTCATGCTTGATGATGTTATGGTTGTGTTTCTAAGGCTTAGAATGTAAGATTTAAACTTAGAACATGATAGATGAGGTTTGGGGGACTGAATCTGCTGTTAAGTGTGCGCTACGCTGCTCGTACGCCCAAACAGTAGTTCATACACCTAAGTTTAGAAACCTGCTTAAGTGTTGACAAATGCGGATGGAAAGTCAATGCGGATGGAAAGTCAATGTGGATGAAAAGTCAATGCGGATGAGTAAGTCAATGCGGATGAGTAAGTTATGTGAATGAAAATGCGAATGAGTAAGTTAATGCTGATGAGAAGGAAATGCGGATGAGTAAGTTAATGCGGATGAGAAGGAAATGCGGATGAACAAAGGTTAATGCGGATGATCAAATGCGGATAAGCATTGACAAATGCGAATGAGTAAAGTCAATGCGGATGAACAAATGCGGATGAGCATTGACAAATGCGGCTGAGTAAAGTCAATGCGGATGAAAAAATGCGGATGAGCACTGACAAATGCGGATGAGTAAAAAGAAATTTTGTTGAACAAAAAGGGAAATGTGGATGAACACTTAGATTATTTTCTGACTTTTTGGGGAAAAGTGAAATTTAGGCTTTGACTTGGGAGGTTCCCGGGGGCTATGTAAGTTGACTTTTTGAGGTCAGAGATGTTATGTTGCGCATGTTATGATGTATGATTGATGATTATGCATGATGGTATGTATGATGTGTGTTATGTATGTATGATGCCCTGTATGATGATGTTGACTGTGTATGTTGATGTTCCTTATTATGTATGATTATTTTCCCGTGGCTTTACGTTGAATGTTAATGAATGAAATGAACGTATTATGTAACTTAAAGTGGAAGATAATGAAAAGAGAAACGAAATGAATGAATGCATGCATTAATGAATGAATGAATGTAAGAAAGGCTTGCAAGCATATGAATGGAGGTTCACACCCAATAAAGGGTGTTAGCTCAACCGTGTGCGGGTTAGCTACCTCAGAAGGATGCACACTGGGGCTTGATCCGTGTGATTAAGCATATGAATGGAGGTTCACACCCAATGAGAGGTGTCAGCTCAACTGTGTGCGGGTTAAATACCCCATGAGGATGCACACAGGGATCCAATCCTTGTGATTGACCATATGTATGTATGGAGGTTCACACCCAATGAGGGGTGTCAGCTCAACTGTGTGCGGGTTAAATACCCCATGACGATGCACACATGGGTCTAATCCTTGTGATTGACCATATGTATGGGACCCTTGCCGCTTACCCTAGGTACTGGAATCAGCTTCATGCATAATGTTCGGGGTCTTTGAAAGACCTCAGGCCCAGTACCGGCTTTATGCATGACGATGGGGTGAAGCACATGGCATTGGTCCGAATGAAAGTAAAGATGTAATGACGTATGAATGAAAGTAAGAAAGCATGAATGAACGAATGACAAAGATAATAATGATCTTATCTATGTGTACGTATGATGTGTGATCACATGCAAAACTAAAGAATGGTTTTGACAAAAGTATAGTATGTTTTATTTTAACACTAGAACTCACTCAGCAACGCTGACTTTTTATGAATTTTCCAGTTGGCAGGTAAGGTTGTTGAGGATGGCGCGGGGCAAGTACTTGCATTTTGGATGGCATTCTTTTGTTAATGTTTTTGCATTGTAATGTGAACAAATGAAAATGTGTAATGAATGATTGTATTAACTTGCAAAAGCAGTTATAATGAAATGAAAAGTTATTTTAATGTTCCGCTGTGATGTTTTATGAAAGTTAAATGTAATTATATGTTTTATGTACAATGATTGACCTGTTGTAAGTGTCCCGGGAACGAGGCCTTACAAGTTGGTATCAGAGCCAAAGTTTAAGTGAAACGGGTAAATATTCAAAATAAACCTAAACTGAAAATAGGACGAAAAGGGATGGGATGCCAGTGCGAGTAGCTACGTGCCATCAGGTATTTTCTTAATTATTAACCGGTATTACATGCACATGTTATGTGGTTTATGTGCTGCTTGTAGATTTAGATACTGATGTAGTCAGGATAGGAAATGCTGGGGTATGAAGAGTAAAGTAAGTGGCTAATCACAACTAGCCATTGTAATTAAGGACTTGCTATACTTGACATTAACTAAGTTGTTCCCTTGAATGACTGTGTTGGTGTTTGAATCCTTCAGTGTGTGTGTTAGAGGATGGCTGGTGGTAGATCATCTAAAGTTTCACGTGGTGGAGTTCGTGGTGCTGAACCACGGACTACGAGAGGAAGGCCTAGAGCCGAGAAGGTGGTTCATGAAGAACCCGATACCCCTCATCTGGAGGGCAGTGATGACAGCGCTAATCTGAGAGCCTCGGTAAAAGAGGCTGTTGTGGAAGAAGTTCATCAGGTCATGCAGACAATCTTACCATCTATGGTGATCGAAGTTATCAAGGCTATGAGAGAAGGAGAAAGGAAGGAAAGAAGTAGACCTACGGGCGAAAGAAGACAGCCCGAGACTAAGACAGTTCTATCTGATGACGAAGAAAAAGAGGAAGAAGAAGAGCCTACGCCGGAGGCGGCACGAGGCTGTAACTACGGGACATTTCAAAGGTGTAAGCCCCCTAGATTTGATGGTAATGGCACTGCTGTTGCTCTCACTGATGGGTGAGGGAAATGGAAGTTGTTCTGAATATCAGCGAGTGCCAAGAAGACCAGAAGCTGAAGTTTGTTGCCCACTCGTTTATGGCCTCGGCTCTGTGTTGGTGGGACAATATAGTCAAATCCGAGGGTAGTCGGGCAATTGGGAGGATAAGATGGTTGAGCTGAAAAAGTTGGTGATTGAGGAGTTCTGTCCTCACAGGAAAATGGATAAGGTGGAAAGGGAATTCCTGCAGCTGGAGGCGGGAACCATGACACATCAACAATACACCACTAAATTCAATGAAATAGCACGGCTGGTGTCAGATCAGGTGATGCCTTTGTCACGAAAGATCAAGAGGTACATTTAGGGTTTGCCGGCGGATATCCGTAGGCACATGATCGTTGGCCGACCGAGCACGTTTAGGTCGGCGGTTGAATTAGCAGGGAGATTGTATGATGAAAGAACTATGGTGGCGACTGAAGGCAGCAAGAAAGGTGGTGGTGACCAGAATTGTAATGAAAAAAGGTTTGGTCGGGGTGGTGCCCCGACAAATACCAAGAAAGCACAGGTAGATGACCGCCGTGTGGTCACATCTGGCGCTAGGGTAAATAGATGCAGCAAATATGGGAAGGAGCACAATGGCGAGTGTAGGTGGGGATCGAATGTGTGCTTCAAGTGTCGGAAGCCTGGTCATATGGCGAGGGAATGCAAAGCAAGGAGATGTTTCAACTGTGGCGCAGAGGGCCACATGAGTAGGGACTGTAAGAAGCCAAGGGCTGAGGGTTCTAAGGTGAAGAAGACTGGCAAAAGGACCAAAGGCGAGCGCCAGAGCATTTACGATGATGCAAGAGGAGGCTAGGACGGACCCTGATGTTGTGTCAGGTACGTTTCTAGTAGACCAAACTTTAGCCTCTGTGTTATTTGATTCTGGTGCTAGTAAAAGTTTCATTTCTGCTGTTTTCTGTGCTAAATTTCCTGTTAGGAGTAAGAATATAGACGTGCCCTTTGATGTAGAAACTGCCATAGGTAAGTCTACCAGAATTTCTGAGATGGTAGAAGGTTGTGCCGTGGAACTAGAAGGTCATAAGTTTCCGGTTAAACCATTCGTGATGACCTTAGGTGCTTTCGATGTGGTTCTTGGGATAGATTGGTTAGCGGAATACGAGGCAAACATTGTGTCTCGCAAGAAGATGATTCGTTTAACAGCGCCTGACGGGAGTACGGTGACGGTTTATGGGGATCAGATCACGACGATCCCGAAAGTAATCTCAATGGCGGTGGCGGGAAAGTGCATGAGGCATGGATGTAGCGCATACTTGGCTTATGTGAAGGATGTCGAAACACCAACACCGCAACTGTCTGATGTACCGGTTATGTGTGACTTTCCAGACGTGTTCCCAAAAGACTTACCAGGAGTGCCACCTGACCGAGAGATCGAGTTTCAGATTGATTTGATACCAGGTGCCCAACCTGTTGCCAAGGCACCATATCACTTGGCTCCGACTTAGATGAAAGAGTTGATGGAGCAATCGCAAGAGATGCTCGATAAGGGGTTTATTAGACCTAGTATCTCTCCTTGGGGTGCTCCGGTCTTATTCATGAAGAAGAAAAATGGTAGCATGAGAATGTGTATTGACTACCGTGAGCTGAATAAGTTGACAATAAAGAACCGATACCCATTACCGAGAATTGATGATTTGTTTGATCAGCTTCAAGGTGCCAGTTGGTTCTCAAGGATAGACCTTCGATCTGGTTATCATCAGCTGAAGGTTAAGGAGCAAGACATTCCTAAAACAGCTTTTCGCATGTGTTATGGTCATTACGAGTTTCTAGTTATGTCTTTTGGTTTGACCAATGCGTCGGCTGCTTTTATGGATCTGATGAATCGAGTGTGTCGGTCGATGCTGGATAAATCGGTGATTGTGTTTAACGATGATATCTTGATTTATTCCAAGAGTGAAGAGGAGCATGCCGGTCACATTCGATAAGTGTTGGAAACGTTGAGGAGGGAGAAGTTGTACGCTAAATTCTCAAAGTGCGCATTCTGGTTGCGTGAGGTTCAATTCTTGGGTCACGTGGTGAATCCCGAGGGGATTATGGTGGATCCGGCAAAGGTGGAGGCAGTGATGCAATGGAAGTCTCCAAAGACGCCATCTGAGATTCGTAGTTTTTTGGGTTTGGCGGGTTACTATAAAAGGTTCATTCAATACTTCTCCAAGATCACTTCTCCACTAACCAAGTTGACCCAGAAAGATGTAAAGTTTGTATGGGGTCAAGCTCAAGAGAAAGCGTTCGAGGAATTAAAGGAGAGGTTGACTCAAGCTCTTGTTCTGACATTACCCGATGGAAGTGAAGATCTTGTGGTTTATTCTGATGCTTCCTACTCGGGGTTAGGGTGTGTGTTAATGCAAAGAGGAAAAGTTATAGCCTATGCATCCCAACAGTTAAAGGTTCATGAGGTTAATTATCCTACTCATGACTTGGAGCTAGTATCCGTGGTCTTTGAGTTAAAGATATGGAGGCACTACCCATATGATACAAAGTGCACCATATTCACCAACCACAAGAGCTTGAAGTACTTCCTCAAGCAGAAGGACCTAAACATGAGGCAAAGGAGATGGTTGGAGCTCATAAAAGACTACGATTGCGAGATCCATTACCATCTGGTCAAAAGCCAATGTGATGGCGGATGCCCTTAGCCGAAAGGAGAGACCCGAGTCGATTCGGGTGAAGGCTTACCAGTTGATCATGACCTTGGATGTGATGAAGCAAGTTAAGGAGTTTCAGGATAAGGCATTGAAAGAAGATCATCTTAACTCCGAAAGAATGAGAGGTCTGGTTGCGGAATTAGGTGAAAACACACTTGGTGTTAGAACCCGATTTGGACGAATGTGGATTCCTCGTTTTAGGGATCTACGCATGAAGAATATGGATGAAGCTCACATGACTCGGTACTATATTCATCCCGGTGCTACAAAGATGTACCAAGACGTGAAAAAGATTATTGGTGGTCGAGTATGAAGCGTGATGTAGTGGAGTATGTGAGTAAATGCCTTACATGTTTACAAGTGAAGGTCGAGCACCAAAAACCATACGGGAAGATCCAACCTTTGGATATACCGGAGTGGAAGTGGGAGCATATCACCATGGATTTATTATGAAGCTACCGCGTACCCCGAAAGGGTATGATGTCATATGGGTGATAGTTGACCGTTTGACAAAGAGTACTCACTTCCTACCGATCCGCGAGACATATTCATCCGAGAGGTTGGCAGATCTATTCATCAAGGAAATTGTAACTTGTCATGGTGTGCCAGTGTCTATTGTGTCTGATCGTGACACCCAGTTTACATTTAAATTTTGGAAGAAATTCCACGACGCGATGGGGACGAGGTTACATATTAGCACGGCTTATCATCCCCAAACGGATGGTCGGTCAGAAAGGACCATTCAGACATTGGAAGATATGCTTGGGGCATGTTTCATTGATTTCGGAGGAAGTTCAGATGACCACTTACCGTTAGTTGAGTTCTCATATAACAACATTTATCATGCCAGCATTGGTATGCCTCCTTATAAGATGCTATATGGTAGGAGATGTAGAACACCCGTCTGTTGGAGTGATATTGATCAGAAAGAGTTAAGGAGCGTCGAGGTGATCGAGGCTATGACTGAAAAGCTAGAAAAGATCAAAGCCTTCATGAAGGCAGCCAAAGATAGACAGAAGTCGTATGCTGATAAACGACGTAGACCGCTTGAGTTCCAGGTGAGTGACAGGGTTATGTTGAAAGTCTCACCTTGGAAGGGTATCATTTGGTTCAGAAAGCGGGGCAAGTTAAGCCCGAGATACATAGGGCCTTTCCGCATCATTGCTAGAGTAGGAGAGGTGGCCTATAGATTGGAGTTACCAGATGAGTTAATTGGAATTCACCCGACATTCCATGTATCTCATCTAAGGAAATGTTTAGCAGATGAGGATATAGTTGTACCACTAGAGGATATCGAGGTAGATGAACGGCTCAATTATGAGGAGCAACCAGTGGCGATCATTGATCGTAAAGAGAAAAGGTTGAGGAATAAAGTGGTTCCTCTTGTGCGTGTACAGCAAAAGCACAGAAAGGGATCCGAGTCTACATGGAAGACTGAAGAAGAGATGAGACAGCATTACCCACAATTGTTTGACGAATAACAGGTTTCGGAGACGAAACCTATATAAGGGGGTGGACTTGTAACACCCGGTTACTTTTTTTATAGTCAAAAAAAAGAAGAACAAAGTGGAGAAAAAGAAAGAAAATATATTTTATTCAAGTTGAGGGGTAAAAGGTGTCAAAAGAACAAAAAGGTTTGAAAGTGGGTGTAAAGTGGGCATGGCCGCCCACTCTCTTCTTACACACCCAAATCTTCGGTCAAATTGAGAGAGAAGGTGCAAATTCGGATTTTTGAAGAAGAACAAGCTGAAAAGTCGAATTCAAGGTAAGGAATTCATGGTTATTAAGTGTTCTTAACTGGCCTTGCCTCGGTTGTATGCTTATGTGTGTTGTGTGTATTCGGTTGTGTGTTTTTAGTGGGTTTCTAGGCGGTTGAACTCAAATACAGACGAGTTTGGAAGATGCCACACTCAAGAGCTGCGAAAATGAGTTCTAGAACCCCTCTTTTATATGTTCTAACTGATTTTTGGGGCTGGAAATGCATGAATGTATGTTTTTATAAAACTGGGTTTTATACCCGTATGTTTGAATGTGTGTATGTTGCAAGTATGATGTGATGTTGGACTATGTTCATGCTTGATTATGTTATAGTTGTGTTTCTAAGGCTTAGAATGTAAGATTTAAGCTTAGAGCATGATAGATGAGGTTTGGGGGACTGAATCTAGTGTTAAGTGTGCCCTAGGCTGCTCATACGCCCAAATAGTAGTTCATACGCCTAAGTTTAGAAAACTGCTTAAGTGTTGACAAATGCGGATGGAAAGTCAATGCGGATGGAAAGTCAATGCGGATGGAAAATCAATGCGGATGAGTAAGTTATGCGAATGAAAATGCGGATAAGTAAGTTAATGCTGATGAGAAGAAAATGCGGATGAGTAAGTTAATGCAGATGAGAAGGAAATGCGGATGAACAAAGGCTAATGCGGATGATTAAATGCGGATAAGCGTTGACAAATGCGGATGAGTAAAGTCAATGTGGATGAACAAATGTGGATAAGCAAATGCGGATGAGCATTGACAAATACGGATGAGTAAAGTCAATGCGGATGAACAAATGCGGATGAGCATTGACAAATGCGGATGAGTAAAGTCAATATGGATGAACAAATGCGGATGAACATTGACAAATGTGATGAGTAAAAAGAAATGTGGATAAACAAAAAGGGAAATGCAGATGAACACTTCCATTATTTTTTGACTTTTTGGAGAAAAAGTGAAATTTAAGCTTTGACTTGGAAGGTTCCCAGGGGCTATGTAAGTTGACTTTTTAAGGTTATAGATGTTATGTTGCGCATGTTATGATGTATGATTGATTCTTATGCATGATGGTATGTATGATGCATGTTATGTATGTATGATGCCATGTATGATGATGTTGACTGTGTATGTTGATGTTCCTTATTATGTATGATTATTTTCCTATGGCTTTACGTTGAATGCTAATGAATAAAATGAAAGTATTATGTAACTTAAAGTGGAAGATAATGAGAAGAGGAACGAAATGAATGAATGCATGTATTAATGAACGAATGAATGTAAGAAAGGCTTGCAAGCATATGAATGGAGGTTCACACCCAATGAAGGGTGTTAGCTCAACCATGTGCGGGTTAGCTACCCTTGAAGGATGCACACTGGGGCTTGATCCGTATGATTAAGCATCTGAATGGAGGTTCACACCCAATGAGATGTGTCAGCTCAACTGTGTGCGGGTTAAATACCCCATGAGGATGCACACAGGGGTCCAATCCTTGTGATTGACCATATGTATGTATGGAGGTTCACACCCAATGATGGGTGTCAGCTCAACTGTGTGCGGGTTAAATACCCCATGACGATGCACACATGGGTCTAATCCTTGTGATTGACCATATGTATGGGACCCTTGCCGCTTACCCTAGGTACTGGAATCAGCTTCATGCACAATGTTCGGGGTCTTTGAAAGACCTCAGGCCCAGTACCGGCTTTATGCATGACGGTGGGGTGAAGCACATGGTGTTGGACCAAAAGAACCAATGAGCCTGATCAGAGAAACCTCTAAGTCCCACAAGACATCACAACAGCTGAAGAAGACCTGATCAGCTGTTCTACAAAGTCTGAAGAATACAACTGCTGAAGTACGTCTGAAGTACTGAAGACAAAGACTGAGACAACAGCTGAAGATCTAAAGTCTGAAGACTTCAACAAGTACTGAAGACAAAGACTGAAGATCAACAGCTGAAAGACAAAGTCTGATGTTCAAGTACTGAAGACATCAGCTGATGTTAACAGCTGATGACAACAGCTGAAGAGGGCTTCTTCAGTTGTTGTGATGGTTTTTCTTCTTCAGTAGTTTTCTTTTATTTTCAGTACTTGTAAACAACTGAAGAGGTTGTTCTTCAGTGTTGTAGTGTCAGTAGTTTTATGTTTTTCAGTAGTTGTAAATAAGATGTTTAACACTTAGGAACATTTGTAAGAAGATGTCAGTTGTTGACATCTTCAGTAGTTGTTGAACATCAGTTGTTATCAAACGGTTACATGTCACTTTCAAGTGACATCAGCCTACGTCACTCTATCCTTTATAAGGAAGGATGACTCACCTGTAATCGTGCCTTTGAGGCCGACAATCTTAATGCAATATTCCTTTTGTCGGATATTTCTCTCTCTACAACAAAATTCTCTTATCGTTTTATATCAAAGTTCTTGTTTGAATTGTCTAATTCTGAGCTATTCCGCTGCTATATCTGTTCAATCGATTAACCAAGGGCTGAGATCCTAACAAATGGTATCAGAGCAGGTTAATCATTGATCGATCTAACAATTGATCATTGAAACTGTTCAATCGCTCTAAGTTTAATTGAATTAGCAAATTCGCAAGGATCTGTTATAGAGATTGAGAGTGTATCGCTTCTGGCCGCTTTATTTGAGGTTCTGTGTGGTTTTGAGCTAAATTTATTGTGATTTTACTTGAGTTTGTCTGATTTTCACAATGACTACTTCTTCGAATGATCGTTTCAATACTGGATCCTCTACCAAGCCTCGATCTTGGTGAGGAATGAGTATAACATTTGGCAGAGAAGATTGCTCCATCACCTGTCTGTCAATAGCTCAGGTTGTTGGACATCTGTGGTACATGGACCTCATAGGCCAATGGTGAATGATCCGGAAACAAACCAGTTGGTTCCAAAGAAGAAGGAGCAATACTCCGATGAGGACAAGAAGTTGTTTGAAATCGATGCAAAAGCCCATGGAATTTTGGCTATGGCTATTCCTAATGAGATTTACTCTGGGCTTCTGCATTGTGAATCTGCTCATGACCTCTGGAATGCCATCAAAGAACAATTTGGTGGTACTGATGAGGTTTTAGCAAACAACAGGGAAATCCTCGCCCAACAATATGAGACTTTCTCTCATAGAAAGGGTGAGACTCTGACTCAACAATTTGAGCGGTTTTCATGTTTAATTTCTGAATTGAAAATGGTTAAACATGAATATACCAGGAGTCAGATGAACCATAGATTCTTAAGATCACTGCCTGAGAGATGGAACACATATACCATTGTTCTACGCTCAAATGTTGATGTTGATCGCCTATCTCTCACCCAACTTCATGGGAAACTGCTTACATTTGAGAGAGAGATAGAGCAGAAAAGGAAATTGGTTTCATCTGGCAAGCTCACTGAGGATTTTGTCCAAGGGAACACTGCCCTGATTGGACATCAAGAGTCAGAATATGCGTCATCTGAAAGCCAGTATGATGAGCATATTGATTTCTCTACAAACACTTCTGAGCCTGCCTTTGTGAGTGTTGATAGTCATTCTGTTGGTAGTAATAGTGACAATCTATGTTTCATCATGGATGATCTCAAGGGGATTGCTGATGATGACTTAGAAGAGATGGATATTTTGAGCCAAATGGCCTTGATAAATATCAGATCTCAGAAGTTCTACAAAAGAACTGGAAGGAAATTCCCAGGACTCTCTGGCCAAACCAAAGTTGGTTTTGACAAGAGTAAGTTGAAGTGCCATAAATGCCACAGGCTTGGGCACTTTGCAAGAGAATGTAGATCATCTGGATCTAACTCTCCTGCACCTTTTGTGACTTTCCCTGGCAATAGTCAACAAAACAGAGGGCAACAACCTGTCAATTCTGGTTATCATCATCAACCACAATCTCCTGCATATTTTGTTCCACAGGGGCCAATGCCATATCCATACCCCTGCTATTACATGCCACAAGCAGGCCAGGTTCAAGCACCCACTGCTCAGCAACCACATGCACTCCCTGAGCCTCAACCATCCCAATCTCATCAACCTAATCAACTTCAACAACACAGCTTCTTCACACCAGGAGTTGTTGACTGGAGCAGTTTACCAGATGATGTGTCTGGTAATGAACAACTGTTCTCAGGTGCTGGTCAACATGGTGGTGAGCATCCTTTTGGAAATCTAGCTCTCATGGCTTTGGAATCCTCTGATGGATCATCTTCAAGTACCTCTTCAACAAAGGTATCACAGGTATCCTCTGAGGCTAATGCCAAATTATGTTCTGAAACTTGCATAGCAGCATTTGCCTCTATTAGAGAAGCAAATGTGGCTTTAATCAATAAAAATGTAGAGCTAGAACAAATAATTTCCAAAAATAAAGCTGAGTTTGAGTATGTGCTAAAAGAGAAAACTGATGAGATTTACAAATTAAAATGCCAAATTTCTGATGATAAGGCTAGGGAGGATGTACTCTTAGAGAAGTACAAAGACCTCAAAGATACTCTTGCTGTCACCCAGGTAGAGTGTGATCGATGGGTACAATCTTGCAAGGGCTTTGAAATGCTTCTTAGTAAGCAAACCGCTTCCAATGTGAAGTTTGGAATTGGTTATAATCACACTGCTCCTCCTACAGTTTTTGCTTCAAGAGCAGGAGCAGAATCTGATGGAGAAAGTAATGACCAATCCACCTCATCATGTGATTCACTACTTGATAAAGCACCATCAGTAGTTGAAGTCAGTAGTAATCCCTCTGTGAACCTATCAGCTGATATTGATGGTTCAACTGCTGACACTCACATGATCAATGAGTTGATCAACCCAAGTGTTATCCCTAGAGTACTAAGGGTACTGGAGAGCAGGGCATAACATCTGGAGTTCAAATCCTAATGACTGACAGCACTGAAAAGAAGAAAACGGTCAGTAGGAAGGATTTGAAGCCTACTAAGGAAGTTGACAAGAAGGCAAAAAGTGCTTCTAAACTGCTGAAGAGCAAGTCTTCAGTAGTTTCATCTTCTTTAGTTGATGATCAACAGAAGATGAAGAAGAAACCATGTGAAATATGTGGTCTATTCAATCATCTCACAGATGATTGTTGGTACAAAAAGGGATCCAAACTCAAACAAAAGGAGAAAATTAAAGAAAACTTGGCTAAAATGAAAACTGAGTTTGAGTCCAAGTTTGTACCAGCAGCATCAAATCCTGTTACTCCTATGTCCAAATGGAAATCCAAAAAGGAAGGAGTGCAACAGGCAATAGCTGAGGTTGCTCAAAAGAAGATGGTGCAACACAAGAACTCATCATCAAACACCAATACCAATGTGTCTGAAGAGCTGAAAGCTCTCTCCCAGAATCAGACACAACTGGTAATGATGGTTCAACATCTGTTGGGGAGAGTTAACCAACTTGATGGCCCTGTGTTGAAACCCCAGAAAAGGAGATCCAAGCCAAAGGATTCTTCTTCTACACCATCTCCTTCACCTCAAGCTATTGTGTCCAATAAACCTGTTAGTTCACCATCTCTTGATGAGACCAGGCCCAAAACCAAAAAGGTTTGGGTCTCCAAAACTAACTGATTGTTTATTTATGCAGGTTTCTTCAACATACCAAAGTAGCATCTGGTATGTAGACAGTGGGGGATCTATGCATATGACTGGGAACAACTCACTTCTTAATGACTACTCTTCAGGAAGGAAGGGATTTGTTTCCTTTGGCAATGATGCAAGAGGTTACATCATCGGGAAGGGCTTTGTTTCCAATGGGGAAATAAATTTTGATGATGTCAACCATGTGGAAAATCTCAAGTATAACCTCTTGAGTGTCAGTCAATTGTGTGACAAAGGCCATGTTGCCCTTTTCACAAGCCAGAACTGCAGGATTCTGTCATCCAAAGTTCTGAGTTTGATTGACAAGGTATTGGATGCTCACACTCTCCTGAAGGCCAACAGGACAGGAAGAGTGTATGCCTTAGATCTTTCCAAGAAAATTGATCTCAAAGGCCATCCTTGCCTATTTTCCAAGGCCTCTCCTCAAGAATCTAATCTATGGCATAGAAGGATGGGACATGTTAACTTCAAAAACATGAATCAACTGATACACCATAGTTTAGTAAGGGGACTGCCTATGAAGGAGTTCAAGTGTGAAAACAATGCACTGCTTGTTTGAAAGGAAAACAGCAAAAGGTTTCATTTCCATCTATTGAAGAACCAAAGTCCACTGCCTGCTTACAACTTCTTCACATGGATCTCTTTGGTCATGTGAGAGTGATGAGCATGGCACAAAAGAAATACTGTCTGGTAATTGTGGATGATTACTCCAGATTTGTATGGACTTTCTTTCTACATTCAAAGGATGAAGCTGCACAGAAGATCATAAACTTTGTGTTGTATGTTGAGAAGCAGTATTCCCTCTCAGTCAAGTGTATTAGAAGTGACAATGGAACAGAATTCAGGAACAATACACTTGATGAGTTCTACCTTTCCAAGGGAATAAAGAGACAGTTTAGTATTCCAAGAACTCCTGAACAGAATGGAGTTGTGGAAAGAAAGAACAGGACTCTCATTGAAGTTGTAAGGTCTATGTTGGCTGATTCTGGACTGCCATTGACCTTTTGGGCTGAAGCTGTCAACACAGCATGCTATGTGCAGAATAGAGTGCTAATAAATCAGAGGTTGATGAAGACTCCATATGAAGTTCTACATCATTTGGCCCCTCTCATTTCATTCTTTAGAGCATTTGGGTGTCCCTGTTTCATTCTCAACACAAAGGATCAGCTCCAGAAATTTGATCCTAAGGTGGATGCAGGGTACTTTGTTGGTTATTCATCAACTTGCAAGGCATACAGAGTCTTCAACTGCAGAACAAAGATGGTTGAAGAGACTCTACATGTCAAGTTCAATGAATATCTAAAGGACAAGATTCCACAAAGCCCTGTGGAGCTCTTTGATTTGGACATACTGCAATATGTTCCTTATCAATCTCCTGCTGTTGCTCCTGTCAACAGTTCACCACCTGGTGTTACTACTAAAGATGATGATGATAGTAGTACTCACCTCTTCAGGTTTAGTGATCAACTGCCTGAGTCCTCTAAACCTGATGCTCCTGTAGCTCCAGCAGCACCATCCACAACAAATGCTGATGAGATTTCTGCATCCTCAACTTCATTTGAGTTGCCACCATCTTCATGGTTTCAAGAATCTGCATCAACATCTGCTGCTGCTGAAGATTCTACAAACACTTGCACAGATTTGATTGTTTACCAAGAGCTGAAAAATCACCCAATATCTCAAATCCTTGGTGATATCAATGCTGGTGTCTCAACCAGAAGCCAGTTGTCCAATTTCTGCTTCTATGCTCTTTTCATCAGTCAGCTAGAGCCGAAGAACTATCATGTTGCTTTGAGAGACAATGGATGGGTTGAAGCCATGCAGCTTGAGCTTCTTCAGTTCAAGAAACAGCAAGTGTGGGAGCTTGTTCCTCTACCCCTAGATTTCAGGCTGCACCTAAGGAGTCCCATCTGATTGCAGTCAAGAGGATCTTTAGATATCTGCAAGGGTGTAAGTTGACCAGGAAATCAACTTCTGGTGGATGCCAATTCCTAGGCAACTGTTTGATTTCTTGGCAGAGTAAGAAACAAACATCTGTTGCTACATCCACTGCTGAAGCCGAGTACATTGCTGCTGCAAGTTGTACGTCCCAAATACTATGGCTTCAGAATCAACTTTTGGATTATGGCATTACAGAGACTAAGACTCCATTATTAATGGATAGTGCTTCAGCTCTTTGCATTGTCAAAAATCCTGTCCAGCACTCTAGGACCAAACATATAGAAATTAGACATCATTTTATAAGAGATTGTTTTGAAAAGGGTCTAATTAATCCTATGTTTGTGCCTAGTGCTGATGAGCTTGCAGACATTTTTACTAAGCCTTTGGATAGTTCAACTTTCCACAACCTGGTGTTAAGGCTTGGAATGCTGCAGCTAGAATAAGTGACAACTACTGATGATCTCAGTAATTACTGATGATCATTGGTAACCATGTCACATATATGTACTGATGCGTTATTTTACCCTCAGTAGTTTTTATAACTACTGAAGGCTAAATGCTTTAAGTACTGTACTTTATATGTTCTAAACTACTGATGTAGTTACAACTACTGAAATCAGTAGAAACAGATAAGTACTGATGTCCTATGAAACAACTAAAAACAGCAAAAAGGCTGATGAGTAAGTGTTGAGGACAGTATGAAACAGCTGAAAGGCTATGAATTGACGACAACTACTGATGAGTACTCTCTCTTCAGTAGTTCACAAACTGCTGTTTCTTTATATAAACAACTGAAGCAATACCATGTCTTCAGTAGTTTCACAACTACTGATGACTAACACCAAGTCTTCAGTTGTTTACAACAACTGATGGCAAAACCACGGTCTTCAGTAGTTTCACAACTACTGATGGTTAATACCAAGTCCTCAGTTGTTTCAACATCTGAAGTCCAACTTGTCTTCAGTAGTTTTTAAAACTACTGATGCCTAAATCAGAGACTTCAGTTGTGTCAACGTCTGATAGTAAACACCATGTCTTCAGTTGTTTTATAACTGCTGACCACATCAATACCATCAGTCGTTTCAAACTTCTGAAAGTTAATACCACGTCATCAGTAGATTCAAATACTGATGACTAACACCAAAACCTTCAGTCGTTTCATAACCCGTACCCTATATATACCTGATCCCTCTTTCAGAGTTTTTCATTCTTTCACGACCTAAAAATTTCAAAAGCTCTGAAAACCTTTCATCTTCATTAATGGCGACCATGCAACTCAAGCCTCGACACAACTGTGTGCGTACCTCACAAAATCGCCCTTCTGGACCAAATTTGATACTGCTATAAATCTTATGGTCCAATCCCCACTGAAAACGGCTTTCCTCTTAAATCCAATCATTTATGCCGATTCGCTACGTCAGTTCTGGATGAATGTGACCGTTAATGGAGAATCTATCCATTCGTCTATCAACTCGCATAAGGTGGTCATCTCTACTGCTACCATCCGCCAGACATTACTGTTAGATGATGCTGCCTACCTGTTGGATATCCTAAGCGCCAACTTGATCTTTCATTGGACAACATGGATATCAGGGTGATCTTAGTGCTTCAACAATCCTGAAGAAACATTTTCCAGATGCTGAACGATTAATATTTCATATGGTAAATGTTTGCCTGGCCCCGAAGACTTCCTCTTGGGATCAACTGTCTTCCAGATGGCAACAGGTATTGTTCTCTATCCTTGAACAAGAACCACTAAACTTTTCTGAAATAATTTTTCTTGAACTCAAGGATATGGCCACAAAACCACTTTCTAACCGTTGGATACTATATCCTCAGTTTATAATGGCCATAATAGAGAATCAGCTTTCTGCTGAGGGACTAGTTGGTCTGGGAGTCCCTGCTTTGGCTGTATTGCCGGAGGTATACTCCCGACACAACACTGACCAAATTCTCAAACAGGCTGCCAAGCTGCGCAAACCCCGCAGCTGGAACCCACAGCCTCCACTTCCACATCCAAAGTCCCCTCCAAACCCACAAAGAAGAAGCCTAAGAAAGCTACTCAGGGAATTGAGTCCCCTGTGGATGCTCCTGCTGCACCAACGCAGGTTATCTCTGCTGGAAATACCCCCCAGTAGAGACTATGACTCCACCAGCTGAAGCCGCTCAGGTTGCCTCTCAAAAGGAACCTGAAGCAACCACTCAAAGGGAAGCCACACTGCTGGGATCCTCCTCACTTGAGGGGATTACCATTGAAGAGCACCACTTGTCCCGGGTGCACACTGCTTCCACACCCTCTCCTGATGCAACCGCCCCTCAAAGCCCTACAATAATTGTTGCAAAGGTGCTGACACAGTTGCATTCCTCACCCCCCACCCAGACACCAATCACTACTGGGATAACCTCAACACCTGAGGGGGAGGATCCAAATGCTTCTGTCAACCCACAGCACAGGGGTTATCATGTTTCATCTTCTAGTGTAGATAAGGAGGTGCAACTTCTGGTGAGGCTGCCACTGTCTCTGCCTCAGCAAATGACCAGGGTGCAGTTGGTAACATCTCTAAGACCTCACCAGTGGCAACAGCTGATGAAGGACATAGTCCTGAGGCTGGAAGTCCCCAGAACCAAGAACAAGGGGCACATGCTATCATTGATCTACACTCAAGGCATGTTCATCCTGACTCTGTCAGGAGGTCAGGTGATTCAGTATCAACTGATGATGACCTGAGCTTCTTCTATGATGTAGTTGCTCAAAACACCATTCTCGAGGATGAGGTTAGCAGACTCAAAGAGCTGCTGGCCAAGATGTCTCAGGATGCAAGTCCATCTGCCACCACAATACACCCACAGATGGCACCTTCTTCTGAAGGTCCCCTACACACTGAGCCAGTATATACTTCCAAGCCACCAGCCTCTGCTTTCGGCACTGATTCTCAGGAACAGAACCATCCTGATCAATCAGTTGCTACCCTTCAAAAATCCCTACCTCTCATCACTCCCATGATCACAGATATCGTGATCAAAACCCTTGATGAGAGGCTTCCTACCATAATACAACCCTTGGTGGAGGAGTTGGTGACTAAATCCCTTTCTACTGCTCAAACCCTTGCATCCAATGCAACCAAAAAGGGGGAGAGTCAGTTAGTTAAAGGAAAAAGGAAAAGGATGATAGATGGGGAGAAGGCGAAAGAATCTGAGTTGTAAATGAGAATGAGAAGGAGAGTGTGAAGGGAGCTGCAGTGAATGAAAGTCAAAAAGACTTTCATGTCACATATCAAAAGAGAAAAGGAGAGTCTGAGAAGGAGAAGGAGCTGAAGGATATGGTGAAAGAAGCTGACGCCAACCATAACCGTTCAATGGATAAAATCATTGAGCAGTTGTATAGGCAGGGTTTTGACATCAAACAACTAGACTCCGAGATCAGAAGGATGGAAACAGAGGAGATCAATTCAATATGGGCTAGCTATGATGCCTTAGAAAGAGAAAGGCTGGAGATAATGATCAGATTTATAGCTAAATACTTGGGAAGATCTCTAATGGAAATAAGGGCCTGGACCAGGGACAACATCTTGGCAATAACCACCAAGATTTGTTCGTCTGAAGAATACTCCAAAGGTTTAGTGATTGAGGTACTGAATGAAGCTGGGGTTGGGAATCGAAAAGAACTGACAAAATTTACCAAAGCCTCCCTTACAGCCAAAATGCTAAAACAGTCTGAAAAGCCTCAATCCTCAAAATCACTATCTCCACAACCCACTAAAACAACCCCTTTACCCTCTAAACCAACCATCCAATCCACAAAACCAAATCCTTTACCCCCAAAACCCACCGCCAGTGATGTACCTAGCCAAAAGAAAAGAAGGTACTGAGGCCTGATGAAGATGAAGAGGAGGATGAAGACAGACTGCCACTCTCTGCAGTCATTACTTTGCCTAAGGCTAAACCAATGTCCATCACTCCTACTTCTCAAATGCATGATGTAATGATAAAGATTGAAGAGGAACAGATGCAAAAACATGATGAGGAAATGCTGAAAAGCATTGACAAAGCATATGCCACATCCTCTTCAATGATCAGTATGAAGAAAGAAGTATTAAGATTGTACACCTTGCTAATACCTTTCAATACCAAAGGGAAAGAGTAAGGATATGGCCTGATCCAAGGGTGGCACATCGAATTGTCAAGAAAGAAATTCCTTCAAGATACAAGGCCAAGTGAAGAGAGTTGTCGACGAAGACATCACTGTGGTTCTTGTAGTGTCCCCTTGGGAATTGTTGAAGAGTTCAAGAAAGCCTATGAAGCCAAACAACCACCTCAAAAGATGTTAGAGAACAAAATTATAAAGAAGAGACTGGTTTACAAAAGACTTGAAAACTTCAAACAAGAAGAGCTCAACCTGCTCTTAGAAGGGACTCATCCAGATGAGTTTGCTTATAGACAAATAACCACGGTTGAGCTCAAAAATGGAAAACAGGCCAAGTACATATCTGAAGTGTATGGCCGAGAAGGATTATTTGATGGTGTGCCCGAGGTGCTGACAATGGATGAGCAAATCATGTTTTAAGGGCTTACACCAGGGAATCATATAGGCTGATACACGGGAAGTAGATCTCATGGTTGGGGCAACAGCTCGGTGTCCAAGTCCCCAATACAGAGCTCCCAACCATATCATGCCAAACAGATCATCAGAGACTTCTTCCCAGGCCTGTGCTGAAAAAAGGGTCACTTCTCATCTGATCAAGAGGATAAAAAGACCTATCTATCTGCCAAAATAAGTGGGACTCGTCAATAACTTAGAGGTTTTGGCTGCATTGGTTCAGGGGGAGTTTGTTGGACCAAAAGAACCAATGAGCCTGATCAGAGAAACCTCTAAGTCCCACAAGACATCACAACAGCTGAAGAAGACCTGATCAGCTGTTCTACAAAGTCTGAAGAATACAACTGCTGAAGTACGTCTGAAGTACTGAAGACAAAGACTGAGACAACAGCTGAAGATCTAAAGTCTGAAGACTTCAACAAGTACTGAAGACAAAGACTGAAGATCAACAGCTGAAAGACAAAGTCTGATGTTCAAGTACTGAAGACATCAGCTGATGTTAACAGCTGATGACAACAGCTGAAGAGGGCTTCTTCAGTGTTGTGATGGTTTTTCTTCTTCAGTAGTTTTCTTTTATTTTCAGTACTTGTAAACAACTGAAGAGGTTGTTCTTCAGTTGTTGTAGTGTCAGTAGTTTTATGTTTTTCAGTAGTTGTAAATAAGATGTTAACACTTAGGAACATTTGTAAGAAGATGTCAGTTGTTGACATCTTCAGTAGTTGTTGAACATCAGTTGTTATCAAACGGTTACATGTCACTTTCAAGTGACATCAGCCTACGTCACTCTATCCTTATAAGGAAGGATGACTCACCTGTAATCGTGCCTTTGAGGCCGACAATCTTAATGCAATATTCCTTTTGTCGGATATTCTCTCTCTACAACAAAATTCTCTTATCGTTTTATATCAAATGTTCTTGTTTGAATTTGTCTAATTCTGAGCTATTCCGCTGCTATATCTGTTCAATCGATTAAACCAAGGGCTGAGATCCTAACACATGGCATTGGTCGAATGAAAGTAAAGATGTAATGACGTATGAATGAAAGTAAGAAAGCATGAATGAACGAATGACAAAGATAATAATGATCTTATCTATGTGTACGTATGATGTGTGATCACATGCAAAACTAAAGAATGGTTTGACGAAAGTATAGTATGTTTTATTAACACTAGAACTCACTCAGCAACGCTGACTTTTTATGCATTTTCCAGTTGGCAGGTAAAGTTGTTGAGGATGGCGCGGGGCAGGTACTTGCATTTTGGATGGCATTCTTTTGTTAATATTTTTGCATTGTAATGCGAACAAATGAAAATGTGTAATGAATGATTGTATTAACTTGCAAAAGCAGTTATAATGAAATGAAAAGTTATTTTAATGTTCCGTTGTGATGTTTTATGAAAGTTAAATGTAATTATATGTTTTATGTGCAATCATTGACCGGCTGTAGGTGTCCCGGGAACGGGGCCTTACACCCAAGTGGTTAAATAAGGTACCCAAAATATGTTAGTATGGAAAAGTCTTAGGTTCAAATCTCACTCCAAGCAAAAATACCCAAGGTTGAGTCAACAAGTATTCGCAATTGTGGGTTTTCTCTTGAGGGGGTTGAGGGCACATTCCTTCTTGGAAACAAATAGGTGAACCCGATTAAGATAACTCCTATCCTTCGAAATAGCGTCGCACATTTGCCAATTAAAAACAATTAAACCAATATTTTGTGAGAACTTCGAGAAATAGCAAAAAACATTAAAAACCAATACTTAATCTATATAGATATGCTATTATTATTAATTTATACCTATCCTTCGACCCGGGTTTTACATTTGCCATTAGTAAGAATAAAAATCAATATTTCATTAGAACTCTGAGAACTCACAAAAAACCAATACTTTTTCTAGATATCGATTGTTATTATTAAATTTAAAATTCTTTAAATGAACTTATATGTGCTAATGGACATATAATTGTATACTTTAAAATTTTACATATGTGTAAGCTTACTATTTGCACATGTGTATGCTTACCATTTACACATGTATAAGTCTTCACCGTTTACATATGTGTAAAGTTTTAAAATATACGAATACATGTAGATTATCACATATGAACTCATATAAGGATGTTAAATTTAATAATAATATTAGCTATGTAGTTAAAATAATATTTTTTTTTCTTGAGTTATCTGAGTTCTCATAAAATATAAGAGTTTTCATTTTATCTTTACTGTAAATTTTATCTTTTAATTCTAATAAAAAGGTATATTTGGGGTATACGTGACAATTAAAAAAGCCACGTGCGCTTTGCTTTTTCCTGCCCAAATACATCAAAGTTATACACATGGCTCATGTATTAGCACTTGACCTGTTTTCCAAACAATCGACTCATTCATTCACTTTATCCTGGTCCTATTTCATCCATATTTTCCCTAAACGAAACCCTAAATCTATCCTATGTTGCTTCCTCTTCGGCTATTCTCTCACCAGAGCTATCTTTGCTCTGATTTTTTCAAATTTATCGTCACTTCCTCTCCATAACAATGATTTTGATTCTCTCCAATGGTAAATTTAAGTGCATATTTTTGGTGACGAGCAAACATTAATCAAATATTAAATTGGTATCCATCATAAATGACAAAGCAACCCAAATCTTTAGTGTTCTCTAGTTTTTATCATTAATGGTATTACTTTCTCTCTCTAGGGTTTGGTTGGTAACTGCATCAATTACTCATATTCAGGTATCAGCATCATCATTCTTTGATTTATTTCGTGTAATGTGTATTATTTTGTGTTATCTTTACTACTTCTGGTTGTGTTTCTTCTAATGTTGAGGGTTACAACATCGATTGTCATATTTGTGTGTGTGTGTCCATATGTGAATTAGAATTTTATGAATTAAATGAGCATTCACACATAACCATTTACTTTGCTAATGCTCTGTTTGGATAAAAAAAGAAACCTTTTTACATTACTGAAAATGTCACTTTTGAAGAACTTTTTACATAACTAAGTTTGGATATGTGAAATAAATAAAATTTTAGAAAGGTAATATATCAATATTTTTTTATATTTTGTTGGTCATACCCTTCCTTTAAACATCTTATGAATACATATAAAAGAGATTACTTTTTCAGGAAAAAGTTGGATACCTGTACTTTAGAAGAGAATTAGCATCATGCACATTGTCGTTCAAACATTAATTAGCCGGCACATGTTCAAGGAAGAGGAACGATGGCTGACCCTTTACCTTACTATGTTTAAAAAGGTAATATTTATCAATATAATACCCTTCCTTTAAACATCTTGTGGATACACATAAAAGAGATTACTTTTCTAGGAAAGAGTTTTCTAGGTAATATACATGTACTTTTGACATTTGAATTGATACACATGTTTACATTTCTCTCTCATAGTCTCATTTATTATGTATGATAAAGTTTTTTCTCAAATTAGTGTAGTTAAAAATTTTATTTATTAGAATTATATACTTTGAAAAATATTAACAAAATGATGTAGTTTTGAAACTCTATAGTTTCTCATCCCTATTTTCACTGGCTAGTTAAAAAACATTTTTAAAAAGGTTTTGGTTTTGTAATCCATTTAAGGATAATATCTTTAAATTTTGAAATGTGTTTTGAAGCTTTTTTTTATACTTTTCTAGAAATATTTTTTTAAAAGTTTCTTTCAAAATGCTTTACAAGAATCACTTTTTCAAAAGTTTAGTCATTGTATTAAAATGATATGTTTTTTACTATCTATAACAATTTTAAATAAAAACACATCTAAAATGGTTTGTAATGCTCTAAGACACATTCTTATAATATTTAAAAAAGTATTGTAGGAATATTTTAAAATATATTTAATTATGATATTAAAATCTAAATATTTTTTATTTCCTCTAACTTTAGAAATGTGTTTTAAAGCGTTACAAACCGTTTTAGAATTTTTAATTTAAAGTTGTTACACACTATATTTCTAACTAAGGGGAAAAAATTAATAAAGAAAATATTTACAAAAATAAGAGAAAAAAGGTTTTAGAAAAATTTAATAAATTGTCGTGATATTTTATAGTAGGTTTTTTAAATGGATATAATTATTTTTGGAATATTACTTTAACTTTATAAATAATTTTAATTATTTAAAAAGTGGATACTATTTCAATTTTATAGAAGTTAAAGAAAGTAAAAAAACATATCACTTTAATACAAGGACTAAATATTTAAAAAAAGGCATTCTTGTAAAGCATTTTTGAAATGAATTAAAAAAAATCTAGAAAAGCATAAAAATAAGTTCAAAAAACATTTCAAAAAATTTAAAGAAATTATCCTTAAATGGATTAGAAAAAACTTTAAAAAATGGTTCTCTAAGTAGCCAATGGAAATAAGGATGAGAGATAATAGAGTTTTAAAACTACATCATTTTAATAAATATTTTTAAAAGTATACTATTTTGGTAAATAAAATATTTAACTACACTAGTTTGGGAAAAAACTCAATACATAGTTTTATTTGGAAATATTAGCTCTATCTTGGTTCCTTTCGTTTACACTTCTAAAGTGATCATTCATTCCAACATTTAGAATTTGAATATTTCATTAGGCAGTTATTTGCTATTTAGATAGCCTATAAATAAATGTATATATATGAATCATTTGTATGTCAGTTGGTGTAATTTATGTATTTAATCCTGCACGGGAACGTTTATTTTAATTACTTTCTTATTTTACATATTTGCGAGGCCATTCAAGCTTTTTCTATACAATATGGAATTTTTCAATCAATCTACGGTAATTGAAATGTAGGTGTAATTTTTTAACTAACGAAATTCATTCATGCTTCAAAGAATGTTATTAAGTTTCTCTTACAGTGTTTTGTTAGAATGCAGTTTGTAAAGTATGTGGCAGGTATGACACATCACCATAGTAATATGTTACTTTGTGATTGTAGCGAATCCAGCTTTCGTCTAGAAAAACATCCTTACTTTTACAGTAAATTTTACTATTATCATATAGTTACTGATGTGTGCTTTTTAAAATGCTTACTTAAGTCTTTTAGTTAGCATACAATAATTAGACTAAGGAAAAAGTTCTATACAAAGCTGTTTCTAGCACAATTATTTAATGTTTTTAACACCATTCCATACAATGTATTCAGGCCAAGTGAGAAAGCACACAGACGTCATGCAAGAAGGGTAAGTGTTATTTATTAACGCAGACTCACCCATTCTACTAACATGAATGCCTTTCATCTTTAATATTATGACAAAATGTAGGTTCTGATCATGCTTTAGCTTAATTGTCCCTTTAATATTTTTTACTTTATGAACATCTTAAATTGTACTGTCATTGGCTTCGGTTGTGTACTTACGTATATATACCTGCTTGTGCCTTTCTCATCAAATATCTTCCTATCATTCGTATCCTTATCAAATAATGTCAATTAAGCTTTGTGTTAGCTTGGGTTTTTTAACACATATAAAAGCAATACTATTCATATCTAAAATATGTTAAAAGCATATCAAACTTATTAACACTTGTAATTAAAATATCGTTACACTCATGTAGTCATCATCTTCACATTCGGTTGGCTTGTTAGGATACATTAGTGGGAGTTTCTACTCACCACCATAGGTCAAAGTTGAGAAGGATCCATCAGAGCATTTATCCTTCGGTCACACATCGAGCGGTCAAAAAGACTCACTTGGATACATCCCAAGGGGATCCAGCATGGATTATAGTTTCGACACCGAGAGGAGTAGCTAGCATCCACCTCAGTTAGCACTAGTATCACTACCCACTAGACATGGTCCACTTATCCCAGTTATGGCTCAAAAGAGAGAACTAATCCCTTGGAAGACTGAGCCAGTAGCTACAAGAGAGGTTGGAGAGTCGTCCACTCCGGTTGTCAGGATACAAATAGTAGAGAGCATGGGTTTAGCATGTGCTCAGTGGATGGATGATAGAGGATTCGAGCATAGAGTATGTCTTCACTACCAACAGGTGATGATGGCCTATATGGTTATCAAGATTAATGGGACGCATCACGAGCTACATGCTACTCATGATTTGGCTGGAGGAATGATCCGGAGATTGTGGGGACAACTCAGAATTTGTGTCTTGTGTGTCTTTGCAATCGTAGTTGCTCGTATTTTCATTTAAATGTACCTTACGTAGGGATTTTGAGTGGTATGTGCTCAAATTCTATATTATCTACTATCTAGTATCAACTTTTTTGTACTAAACATTAAGCGATACGCTCATGTGTATGTAGTTATTATGCTTGTATGAATTAAAAGTTACTACTGTTGAAATGAATATATCATGTTTTGGAATTCTATTTATACAATCTATTAATCATATTCTATTTATTATAGAGGGAAATACTACTGCTAATGAAAGAAATAAGAAATGATAATTATATAAAACCTTTGTAGACTAGAAACTTGAAGACTTTCAAGGAACAAAGGGAAGCAATTGGAATCCGAAAATGGATTGGAAAAATTGGAGTGTGTTATAGATATCTGCCATGGAAATCAATCAGGGAAAACTCATAAGATTCAAAATCATGTACTTCAATTAGGTATCTAAATATAGTCACATTCCTCTTTGTCATTTTTAAAATTTGGGGGAAATCAATATGCATGAACAGTTAAGATATTTGAATGGAAATCCAAACCTACCCAAAGCAAAGAAACTGCTTTCTTCTCAACATGGAGAGATCACAGTGTTACTCTCATCTTCCGTCACAATTTCATTATTTAAAATATGGGGAGATTAGTATGTAAGACATACACAATACAACATAGGCCTAAGGTTTTGAGAAAAGATAAGTCAGTGAAATCGAGGAATCTAGAATAGACAAATCGACCATGGAGAAGAGCTATCTTCTCAACATGGAGAGATCACAGTGTTGCTCTCATCTTCCATCATTGAAATCAAACTTATCGGACGCCATAGTTGATGGCTTGATTATCGACTAATCAACTTTGAGGGTTCGATATCTTCAAAATGTAACAAAGAATGCTTAGTGAAGAGGATGTATTGTAAAAAGAATGATGATTTAATATCATACTAGAAAGACAAAAACATAATAAACTAAGACCGGAGGTTTTGGTAGATAATGAGGGTTTGATTAGGGATCAACAATTTATTTTTGTTGGTCGGGTAATAAAAACGAATCCAGGTCACTAGAAGGTTTGTGCTTCCTTGTGTTTTTACGGAACAATAATAGAGTGCCAAGTAGCAATAGTACTCAAATATAATGTTAGTGGACTAGTATGATGCCAAGTGGTCAAAATTATGTCGTTTTATCATTATTATTTTTTTTGAACGGCTAATTATCAGTAATGAACGATTGGTCCACCAATTATCTCCATTATTTAAGTACAAAACCTGACATCACTCTTAGAAAGTAACTCATATTAATTAAAAAAATTCTCTAGCTCACCTGAAACCACCCACCTCCTTTTATTTATATCACGGGGGGACTCGAACCCAACACCTCGTATGAGTTTATAAAATTTTGTGGTACCTCAGCTTAACTACTAAACCTAAGAATCATTGGTGTATTATTTTATTACATACAAAAGATAGTATACATAAATCAAATTGTAATATATAGTTATTTACTACATTTAAAATTAATAATTTTATTTTTTATTTTAAATTTTATTAATATTCATCATTATTCGTATTATGATTTTTGTGTGTGTGTATATATATATAGATATATATAAATATAGATATATATATATATATAGATATATGTATATACATACATATATACATATATATACTTATACATATATATATACATATATATATACACACATATATATATACATATATATACATACATACATACATATATATATATATATATAAATATAGATATATATATATATATAGAGATACATATATATGTATACATACATGTATATATTGTGTGTATATGTATATGTATATATATGTGTGTATATGTATATGTATGTGTGTGTGTGTATATATATATGTGTGTGTGTGTGTGTTTAAATTAATTTTCATATTTTACATGTTTTTAATGTACTAGAGATCAAATAAAAAACTTAACTTTATCAAGTCCGAAACTTTTTAATACATCATAAGTTTTTATTATTAACTCTTTAATATTTTATTTATTAAACATGTAATGTATATGTGTTTCTAGCTAATAATATATATAAATTAGAACCCTTTAAACTAAATGTAATCTATCTTTATTTTTAGTAAGACTAACTCCAAATCCTCTAGTCATACTTTAATCTATATTTTGTTTACTATACATGTTTAATAATAACATAACTAGTACTACTAAAGTTACATTAATTTCATTTGATAGTCAATATTTGAAGTATGAATTATATGAATGTTTGGTGCACTAGTAAACCAAGATGAATGAAATTAGAGATTGATTAATAATAAAAAATTGAATCATGGTTATATTAAGAAAATGGATGTTATATTATTTATTTAGTGATATATATGAGTAAATCTAGATCTTAGGGGTCGCGCGCGTTGCGGTAGAGAAATTGTCGTGATTAATATGTAATAGACGCATGTGAAGTTGAGGTGACTAGGATTTAAAAATCAAAATGTAGGAAAAAATCACATCGTAAGGGAGCTTTCGAAAATCACAAAATGGTATCGTGTTTGTAAAAATTGAACCCGTCCACTACTTATGTCTTGTGTTTTAAACTAAAACATAGATATATAACTTATAGTACTTAGGTTAGTATCTATGAGAACGTAAATTATTATTAATAGACTGTAATTTATTTTATCAATCCACATCCCTTAAATCATAGAAAACTTATCATGCACATAAAAGCTAGCAAACAAAAGTTACAAAACGAAGAAAAATAATTAACTCAGGAAACACAAAAAATTAGAATAATGGGTGGAATTTTAGTATGTTAAAAGATTTTGTAGAACGTGGTTAAACAAGATAAATAATGTTAAAATAAAAATAATTTTTAGAAGATATGGCTTTAATGAATATCCTATATAAAGCGCTAAAAAATGAAAACCCAACACATGCCATATGCATAGAAGTCTTTAGAACAAACAACTGGGACAGAACCATTGTTGTGTTAATAAAATGTTTCTTTAAATATGTAAATAACTTTATATAATAACTGATAAAACTTTACCAGTACAAAACCGAACTTGTACTTTTATATGTATAATGATATTTCAGATTAATGCTTAAATAGTTATTCTCTAATCGATTAAATCAGATTGAGAAAAAAGAGTCGGAGGGCATAAGAGAAAGGTTCAAACCATTGAACTATATGTCTATATAGTGAGACCACACATGTTACCATCAGATCCATCTAAGTTTTAACTATACTTGTTGAATTTGAATATACATGATTTTTTTAGCAGCGTACCAAAAGGCACGCAGCGTACCAAAAAGTTAACCGGCCAACTCAAGCATAACTAATGTACCATGTGCATCAAAGATTGCATTACATGAAGTGACCAGCAGTAATATAGATACCGAGATCCGATTATCATATATAAATATGATAGTTAAATAACATGCATTAGCATTAATTACATAGTGCCCCAAATGCACGATCATCCATCGAGACAATATAAACCATGATTGCAACCATATTGCGTTGCATCTTTTATCCTCCACTTTATATTTCCCATTCTTATCTAAAACTATTATTCCTCATTAGCACATTCCATAAATAAGTCAAATATAGGTGGAGGAATGATAGGTCAACCAAAAACCCTACAAATCATAAACAAACAACTCAATGCAGTGTACCCACTATAGATATATGTGTATATACGTATGTATGTATAAATGCATATATATATATATACACATACATATATATGCACACACATATATATGCACACACATATATATGCACACACATATATATGCACACATTATATGCACATACATATATATATATACACATATATGTATATACATATACATACATATATATATATAATATACATATATATATATATACATATATGTATATATATGTGTGTGCGCGCACGCATATATATGTGTGTATGCATATGTATTGGTATATACAAGCATGAATTTAAATAAGAACATTTCTTTATCCTAAGTATCCTAAAAAAATTTGGCACTTAAAACCACCTCAGATATCTCCATTGAACTCACTTCAATAATTTTTAATCGGATTGTCAAATAGTTGTATCTATTATCGGCGATAAATCAATCTCGCTAACTACAAAATCAAATTTTGACAATTCAATTTTATGAAAGTAGACAGTACAAATTCATTACCTAATACACTAATTGTCGATTGATGCGTAATTATTCATCTTTCATGTCATCATTCGCATATATTTATTTGATTAGTTAACGCTTAGGATAGGTTTTTATAGTTTTTCAGCAAACATTAAGGGCTTTTTATTGGATTCATTCTTTATATACATGCGTGTATGTATGTTTATATGTTGTATATGTGCATTTGTGTATATATGTATGCAAAGTGTTATATTTTTTAAACTAGTTGTGGATTGGTATATTTGAAGAATCCCTGCTCAATTCTTATAATTTTTTTATATTTTTTAAACTAGTTGTGAGTGAAGAAAAAAAAGTAATGATAAGAGCAAAAAAGTATTATTTAATTGAAAAGTAAAAAATATATAATGGTTTCTAGTGTAATTATATTAATAAATAAATAGAAACTAAGGTGGTGTTTGTTTTTTACTAAAACCTCTTCCCCACCTCTTCATCTGCGCGCACGCAGACGCGGGAAGAAGTTTTGAGTGCGCAAAATGTTTGTTTTTTGGAAGACGTTCATTAAAAAAGTCTGCAGGAGGTCTGCATGGAGAAGATGCAGACCTTTGTCTTCTGAGATCTTCTAACCTCTTCTCATCTCCCCCCCCCTCCCCCCACCTCCCCCATCGGTCGCCCCACCTCCCCCACCGGCCGGACCACCGCCGCCCCACCACCCCCACCGGCCGGAGCATTGTCGCCCCACCTCCCCCACCGGCCGGACCATCGATGCCCCCTTCCCTCCACTTGCCCTCGCCTCCCCCTCCCCCCACCTGCTTCGGCCCCCCCTCCCACCTCGCCCGCCGGCCGTCTCCACCTCCCCTACCTACGCCCGCCTCCCTCCTCCCCCTACATACGCCTGCCGACCCCCCTCCCCACACCTCGCCGTCGGTTACTTGTACGTATGGATGTGTATATATATTGTATGTACGTATGGATGTGTATATATGTTGTATGTACGTACGGATGTGTGTGTGGTACAAGTCCAAGAAAACAAGTGTTAAAAAAGAGGTTTAATTTAATAGGTTTAAAAAATAGGTTTAATGTAATTATAGAATTTTTTTTACCATTTTGCAGATGTTAAAAACAAACAGTCTTTTTATTGCAGACTGCAGACGTTTGGTCCACCTCTTCTGCTGCAGATATGGTCCGCAAACTGCAGACGTTTTCTTGCAAAAAAACAAACAACACTTAAGTTATGTGAATGTTTGTAAAGTGGTGGTAGTAATAATATATATTAAGAGATAAGAATTGGATAATTTAAAGGGAAAATATATTAATTTTAATTCCCAAAATCCATTTTTAACATGGGCCCACCTCCTTCCATGTGATATTCCGTTTATACTTACAAGTCATTATTATTTTAAAGCATATTTGGTTCTCACTTGATAACTTTAATTGGTTGATGATTTTTTCATGAACTAAAACAAATTAAAAAATATATAAAACTATATTACGATACTACCCTTGGGTGTACGTGGCCCAATAATTTTCCATCTGTCATCCAATTATCAATATTTTGGTCCTTGAAATCCTTATATAAATCAATCCACCTTCTATCATTCCTTTGTTATTCTAAACACTCCCTACAATCAAATTAAAGCAATATTCCTCAACAAAAATAACATCCCCCAAAATATTGGAAGGTAACAATAACAAGTACGTACAAGAACATGGAGGGAACAAGATCAAGGTTCAAAAGCGTGTGCGTTTTTTGCGGTAGCAGTGCGGGTAAAAGAGATTGTTATAGAGATGCTGCCATTCAATTAGGCCAAGAATTGGTACGTATGTGTGTATGTACGTATATGTAAATGTTCGTAAATAATGTTTATTAAGTTCACTCATGAGCCAGCTAGTGTCTAATTAACTGCACATATGTATGTAGGTAATTATTTATCTATGAATATGTTGTATGTTGATATGGTTTTGTTATTGAAGGTGAAAAGAAAACTGGATCTTGTGTATGGTGGAGGAAGTATAGGGTTAATGGGGCTGGTTTCACAAGAGGTTCACAATGGTGGTGGTCATGTTCTAGGGTAATACATACATGTATAGTGAAATTACTTTTGTGCCCTTCATGGCTTTATATTATTTTTCCTTTTTGAAACTAAAAATGTTATTATTTTTCCAGGATCATTCCCAAAACTCTCATGTGCAAAGAGGTACGTATTTAATTATAAAAGAAAATAGTTGTACAAAGTAATTATTTTTCTAATAAAATACAACAGATAACAGGTGAAACTATTGGAGAACTAAAAGTAGTCTCTAATATGCATCAAAGAAAAGCTGAGATGGCTCGTCATTCTGATTGCTTTATTGCCTTACCAGGTACCCCTTTATTCTAAATAGAATATATAGATATAGTATTTTGGTGTATAATATATTGTTGTATTAATAGATTTGTCATGAGATTGATCGGTAAACACTCTGAACATCATATAATTTCCATTTGCAGTAAATAATTTCTTTTATTAAACATAAATCAAAACAAAATATATTCACATATGTGAAACACATGATTCATTTCTAATCACACATGTCAAGCACATGGTTTATGTCACGTGTATTAGCGTGTAGGCACCCAAGGTGATATGGCACATACATATGTAGCACCATATAGCTAAACAAATGATGTGATATACCATGTGTACTAACACATAAGCAATCAATATGACATCGCATGCCACTTGTACTGTCATTTCAACATCTTAAGCTACATGAATGATGTGATTAAATTATCTTTAGAGGTTGAAACATTCCACAAAATTATATAAAATTCATTGTATCTTATCATTAATCAAGTTTTAAAATAAATAGCATAGAGGATTTCATGATTACCTTTTAAAACAAAAAAGCTTAGAAGATCAAAACTTACAACTTTGGTTTAATTATATGAGTTTTAAGTAGTTCAATTGTTTGTTCTTTTTGCAATTAATTTGTATACTTTTGTAATGTTAAATGAATATGTCACTAGATTGAACTCAAGTTATTCCTCTACATTTATTTCTGTTTGGTTAATGAGTAATGAGTTTTAACTCTCATACTTAACCGACAAAAACCCAATTTTCTTATTATTTTTATTCGCAGTATTTGAAAAATACTGGATTTTTATTCGATATGTGTCACAATCGAAGGGTCTTAAGCTTAAGAATAATCATTATTAGTTAATATATTTTATTCTATATTTGTAATAAATATTTGTAGGTGGGTATGGAACATTGGAGGAATTATTGGAGGTCATTACGTGGGCCCAACTTGGTATTCATGACAAGCCTGTAAGTAACCAACCCTTACTTCCTCTGTTTTCCCAAATCGGGAAGAAAAGAAATAATTAAAAGGCTTTCATTTTATTTAATAAATTTAGAAGAAAATCACATAATAGTATATATTTAATATTTCAAAATGTTTATTGTTTATTTTTCTAATTCATAGATGAAATTTTTGCCTCGTGTGTATTTTATTATATCTACTCATGTATATCTACTTTATTTTTTAAAATTTAATTTATATTTATATATTTGCATACATAAAATGTATTTATGTATGTTATGACGGTAAATGTAAAATTTGATTGGCACGCGTACACTGACGTATAAAAATACTTTAACTGTAATTATCATTATTATTTTATCGTATCTTAATCTAATATATTTAAAAATAATAATAATAAAACATGTTTGAGATTCGACAATAACTTATCATAAAAACAACATGATTGTTTTATAATTTTATTGTGTATAAATCATATCCAGTAATAATACGTACTAAAAACTCGATTGTTCTATAGGTGGGCTTATTGAACGTGGATGGTTACTATAACTCGCTACTTACCTTCATTGACAAGGCAGTAGACGACGGGTTTATCATGCCAGCTCAGCGTCATATTATTGTCTCTGCCCCAAACGCAAAAGATCTTGTACAAAAACTCGAGGTAAAATTAGTTAGAGTGGGTCTTAGAAATGATTTTAATCTCAAAACTTGATTTGATCCGTTTAAAAGACTAAGAATTCCTTTAACCTATACACCTATAAGAATCTATAAAAGACTAGAAAACATTTAATAAGAAAAAAAAGAGTTTGACTAGTGTTATTCAAAGTTGTTATTTTAATTAAACTTGACAATTGACAATGTTCAAATTGGATTTGAACTCTACCAATAGAATAAATATATGTGTTGGTGGTAACTACACGTATACATGCATTATAGGGTTGTACTGTACAAGTGGTTAATAAGTGTGTGGCGTGCAGGATTACGTACCGATGCATGATGGAGTGGTGGCAAAGGCAAGATGGGAGGCTGAACAAGTGGAGTTAAACGCGTCTTTGCACTCAGAGCTAGCCAGATGATGAAATGACAAATTTGGACATTTTAATTAGTTTCAGTTTTATTTTTCCGTACAGTTTGTAGGGGTGTTCTTGGAAGAGTAAAATTGTAATTATTAGACTGTTTCCTGAATACATATTGTAAATTTGTAATTATTTGTTTAAGAAAAAAGATATTTCGTTGAAATAATAAATTTCTGAAAGTTGATTTGTTGTAAAGCCAGTGACGGATTTTGGATCTTTTTTCATGGGATCGGAAATTTTAAAGACTAGATATCTATTGATAAATACTAAATTTTTGTGGGTCTGGTTGGATCGGGTCACAATATAAAAGAATAAATAGTTAATAACATATTTGAAAGTTAACATAGGGGTTGTTTGTTTTTATTCTAAAAAACAATTCCTTAACTCTTTTGTTTGCAACACGTAAACATTGAGCTTTACAGGATGTTTCTTTTTTTAATACTTTTCATTAAATACTTTTTCTAAGCAGTCCGTCGCCTCCCCCTATAGCCTGTGGCCGCCCCAACGACCCTTCACCGCTTAATGACAGCGTAATGACGGTAGGGACGCAGTAGAGTAAAATTTAAAAGCGCGGGAGGCGACCGAAGAAAAAACAGCCGCAATTTGTGAGAATTGTTATGTATTATCTTGATTTTTAATGATTTATTGACCACTGATTGAATCATATTACCTATAAAATCAGAATTTGTGAGGAGTGTTATGTATATAATCATCGATTCCATCATCAACATACTTGCATTTGCCGAAAGAATTTCTAGCAATTGAAGACAAAGTTAGTAATTTCAACTTCAATCATCTTCGTTCGTCATGTTTATTTGCTAATATTTACATGAGCATGGTAGTTTCATCGATTTTCTTCAAATGGATGTTCAACTATATGTTTTCATAATCAATGAAATTTCTTCAGTTTCTTTAATTGTTTATTCAAATACATGATCTTGTATATATGATGATGTATGTACTGATGGTTGGTCGTATGTGAATGTACTAGTGTTTAAAGAATAGGAAAAGGAGTTTGTGTATATATATGAAGGTACATGTGTCTCATGCTGATGTATCTATGATGATGTATGTATTGATGTTTGCATATGAATGCACTAGCGTTTAAAGCATGGGAAAATGTATTTGTGTGTGTATATAATGGTACAAGTGTTTAAAGCATGATGTACGAAGAGCGGTAATAGTTTAAATTTGTTCTAGCACCATCAGTTTGTAGATATTAAAAAACTACAGGGCTGTTAGAAGGGATGATGCACTTTATAACATAACAACACAATTGAGTAGGGTTTTTTAGAACATTTAACAGATCAAATAGGGAATTGGTTAACTAGAATAAAAGATGCTGAGAACACAAGTAAATGAAATATAGAACAATGTAGCAAAAACAAAACACAAGTATTTGGGTTTCAAGAATGTTATATATTACTTTTCAAGTTCTATTACAAGTGTTACAAAACATAATGGAAAGTTACAAGTACTTAGATACATATACTACATCTTATAGCCGGTCATACTTTGAAGGCCAACTGGATACATAAAACTAGATAACAAATCAAATGTAAAGTCAAAAGCCAGATTGTCTTTTGATTTTGTGACTATGACATGTCATAGCTCACATCCTAATATATTATGAAAAAAATTAAGTACATAAAGTAGAAAGCTCAGACTCAAGACCTCAATGTACAGTTTACCAAAAGCATGGACTTTTTCACCAACTTGTGAAAGTTGTTGAGTCAAACAGAGTTGCAGCGAAAAGGTGGTCCAGTTTTATGGTAAAGTATATCAGATAAAATCATGTTCATAAAAGTCTTCGAAAATAATATGCATTTACTCTTTGGTTTCGGAAGACTTCGTCTTGAAGCTTCGGAAGACTTCATTTTTGGCTTCGGAAGATGTTGGTCTTGGCTTCAGAATGTTTTACACTTCAAATATTTCTAGTGCAGGGTATAAAACTTCCGAAGCATTTCTACTTCAGTACTTTGGTGCATGCATGCAGAGAGACTTTAGATGTTTTAAATGTTATGACTGCATCAGATTTATTGAAATCCTTACAAAAATAAACAGTTTTTTTCTTACAGACTGCAGATGTTTTGTTTACCTATTCTTCTATAGATGTCTGCAGATGTAATCCGCATACTGCAAATATTTTGCTACAGAAAAAACAACAACATCATAGTGTCTTCATTACAAGAACAAGACTAACAATCATGCATCAATAACCATATATTTATCCACACTTATTCATATAAAGAACAATATCCAACAAAAAACTCAATGTTGTCACAGAAAATTATAAAAAGAAATCGAAAATATATCTTTTACTTTTTAATTGATATAATCTATACTTATTAATAAAAAAATAGTTTTAGTGTTACGTGGCATTCTTTTAATTCTCAACTTGTTTTAATTTCCGCCTAAATATGTATTTGTTCTTAGTGTTAGTCTAGGTTGATTTTACTAAATTAACCCTAATTAGAGCACATCTTTTTTGAAAATTAAATCATACCCCATATTTCTTTTTTCTTCAAATAATTCATCAAAATAAACTGTAGAAATCATTTATGATTTTCTTCATCTATGAATCGATTCCTTAATTGTGTGTTAATATTAAATACTCGGTTTATACTCGAATCTTGATAAAAGTTATGGAATTTTTTTTGTCGACTCCTCTCCGATTTGAAGAAATTGATGGGTATGTTTTTTTGGAAATAAAATTATACCCGATTTTAAAATATTTCTCAGTCATCCCAACTTTGCGACCTGTGTGATTTATCTTTATAAAGTCTGATGATATCACATTCGACAAACTTTATCAACGTTGTCATTTTGGCTTCGCTTTAATCAAGTTTCTTCAACAAAAGGTATTTGTTTTTGCTGTATTTGAGCTTTCATCCTGTGCGATTATGAGTTAACCTATCATTGTCTACAATTGTGACTTTGAATTAATATTATTTTACTTTCATTATTTTATTTGAATGTGATCTACTTCAACAATCCATCTGTGAAAAAGTATTACATGCTTCTATTTTATAAACTTTTTTATTTCTTTTTATCTGTATTATCATATCATTATTATGTTTGACGGAAATTCATTTGATATATGCAAATTGTTTTGATGTATCCGGAAGTAATAATGAGAATCATACTTTTATTTCACGGTTGACATTTACACCTTCAGACAAAAAGATTTCTTTTAAATTAAAAAAATAAAGTTACGGTTAGTAGTGTGTTTTACAATGATAATAAACAAGAGGAAGGACAATCATTATCTAAAGTTGGTTTGTTTTTAAACAGGATCATGATCATCTTTATGTTTTTTATCTTGAGTTAAAAATAGATAGAGATTAAAACTAATAATATTATATATGATGGAAAAATCACGAATAAAACATCAAATGTTATATACAAATACATCTTTGGATGTTTATGAATTTAAAATATTGTTTTTCATGTTCAATTTAATTTGTTTATTAATTAAATTCTTATTTGTAAGTTTATTTATTCCATATTATACAATATTTAAATTTATAAATATTAATAGAGAAAACCAACTTTCATCTCTCTATCTATGTCTTTTTTTAATTATACAATTCTCCTTTGTTTTGTCTTTTTTTTAGACTTATGCAACTCTTCAACCCCTTTACTTTTTTTAGACTTTTAAAATACTACCCATATCTTTCATCTTCCAATGAGCTCACGTGCAAGGTAAAAGATAAAACTTTCACACTCAAAACTTAGCAAACTTAACATTTTAAAATGATAGAAGGTTTTATATTCCTTGGGGGTCGGGGTCAAAATTTCTTGAGGGTTGGTTGAAACTTAATATTATATATACCATAAAAGAAAATTTTCATGGGTTGCGGACAACCCCATCGGGACTATATAGGTCCACCCCTATGTAAAGCAAACCTAACCGAGAAGCAATAGTCAATAAGCCATAAATTAATTGGTTTGTAGAAGACATCCTTGGTTTGTAAAAAACATCCTATGATTTTTCAAAGTGAAGATTATAAGTTCGCGTCTCATTTGATGTAATATGTTCTAATTGTGTCGTGAATTTTATCACAGTGGACATTTGGACCAGTTTTCTCAAAAATGATGAGCGGGTAGGTTAAGTGTGTTATGCAATTAGAAACAATAAGTATATATAGGTTATGAAATATTAACATATTTTAATCGTGAATACTCATAATAACATATATATTTGTAACACATTTCATTGGTTTTTAACTTCATACATTTTGAGATGTAATCTTGTTCTTGCGAGGAAAACTAGTATAACTTATATATATCTTCATATTTATTTTAATTATAAGACTTATATTTTTCTAGAGACATATTGTAAATTTAATACTTTTAGTATTTATATATATTTTTTATAATAAAAGTTAAAAGGGGATAAAATAATAGTTTTACATATGAATTAAGACATCTGTATGAAAAATCATGCTTAAATTTCAAAAAATTAACCATTTTACTTCATTTAGGCCCTTACAATAAAGCATAAATATCATGCTTATAATACAAATACTAAAATATATACATGTGACCAAATAAAAATATCGTTTATTTTCAATGTCGTTCATTTATTACGATTAAGTACTAATCCTTCTTTCCCTTTCTCTTGTCGGTTGTTAACAGCACAATAACAATCAAGATGGTAATTTTTTATGACAATTTCTCCATTAACTTTCTCCGGTCTATGCAAATCACCACCGAAAATTACCTCCGATGATCATAAAAATTTAAACTACATTAATAAAAACGTAACCCCTCTAAAATCTAGGTAATAAATGATTTCCGACCACCAATACCACTACACCCATGCTTTAACTAATCTTGTTGGATAATATAGTTGTATTAAACACTTATGTAATATACATAATTGTTTTCTTTCATTCAATTTTTTTAATAAATATATTTTGATTTTTTTAATTTACGTCATAATATACCGAGCCGATATTAACTAAAATCGAATTCCCAAAAAATCGCGCAACAGTCGTACTGCCACAACGCGCGGGCCTTTCCAGGATACTTTTTTAAGTGTTAAATTTTTATATGTTATGAATGTTCTAATTATTTTAAATATTTTTTTAGCATAACAATGTGATTTTTTCTTTGAAATTCAAAATATATTGTTAGATTATGTGGTATACACTAACCACTCGAGCGTTATTGTTTAGTTGGCAAGTTAAGGGTGTGAAACACGGCCTCGGTGGGGCGTTCAAGGGTGTTAAGTGCCTAAGTGAAACTCATTAACATGGTTGAAGGGGAGCCCTTCAGATATAATTAGTTTTTTTATTAATTTGAAGCGAGCAAAATGTAGGTGACGAAGGGTTAAACCATTTTCATATAGGTGAGGGAAAATTGAAAGTGGTAAAATGGGTGATGTGATGCATACGTGAAGTTAAGAAACCTTCATGTATATCCCAAGGCCTTATGACGTACTTATTTCTATTCGTATTTCCGAGAAGTCAATTTTCCTTTTCGTTTTACGTATATGTGACAGGTCTATTTACATATTTTTATATGCATTTTATGTTTTGCTAGAATACACATGTGACTTCATCTAATAAAGTTAGTTTACATGTTTTGCTAGAATACTACCCTGTAACATAGATTTAACTCTAGTTTATAACATATTTAAAATATATATTTAGGTGAAAAATGTAGAAAGCAATGTTTGTTCCAATTAATCTTTAATAGTTTATCAATAATTAGTTTTCATTGAACTTAAAAAATATTTTTCTAAAAAATTTGAAGCTAAACGATCTCTAACTAACGCTGAGCAAATTTAGACAAGTATTCATCATGACGATCATTATTAGTTTGGACTTATCACTAGGGGTGGAAATGAGTGAGTTGCTTGTAACCTACCCAATATCAACTCTTTAAAAGTATGAATTAAGTCATTCTTAAGTCTATATTGAGCTCGATCCATCGTATTTGAGCCTCCATTCATGAGCCTATTATTAATAAAAAGTGATAACTAATAAAGTATGTTATAATGCATTTATAATATTATATAATGTATATAAAAATAATTACAAACTATGTATTATCAGAATAAATATTGAATAATAAATGAACCAATCTGAAACTCTATAAGTTAAATGAACTGAACTCATGTCTAGCTCGAATCATTTACATCTCAACTATCATCCGTTTATTAGATGATAGACTTCCAAGGATGAACAGAGCAAATGAAATGGATTGACATAATAAGGTATAGATCATTGTAGGTTTCTAAAAGGTGGCTTGTATCAAATTAATGTATGTTTATAATTACCTACATACTTAGATAAAAAAAATAAATTATACAAATTATCATTTTATTTTGAGTAAATTACTTGGATGATCCCTGTGTTATGTTCAAATTACGGGTTTTGTTTTCTAATATTTGGAAAACTACGAGAACATTCCCAAAGTACGTATAAACGTAATAGGTTTGGTCCTTGGCTTGGATGAACAATTAACTTTTTGTTAACATTTTTTAAAATGACAAATATACTCCTATATTAAATAATTTAAAATTTTTAAAAACTTAATAATCATTTTAAATAAAATAAATTTATATATATATATATACATACATATATATATATATAAAGTATGTGAACCTGAACTTCACCGATATGCACACCAGCATTCTCATACGCTAACTAAAGTTAAATTTCTTTGTTAAGTCAATGTAAAATTGACAATATACCGTTAAATTTAAAAGATAATAATTTCTAAATAAACCTAACTTACCCCATGATGTAAGTGTGTTGGGATTGTGTTTAATGTGCTTAATGGTTAATGTTATGTGTATTTTTTAAAACTAGGTACTGAACTTACAATACGTGCAAACCCCAAGGACTATTTGTGTAAATGTGTGTGTGTTATAACTTCTTGTAGAGATTATATGAAGAGGCTGAAGCAACCAAACACCCAAAGTCTTTCTGCATGCATGTTACACAAGTATTGAAGAAGAATGTTTCGGAAGTTTCACACAAGCAACAGAAGTATTTTAAGTGTGAAATCTTCCGAACCCAAGACCAATATCTTCCGAAGCCAAAGATGAAGTCTTCCAAAGCTTCAGAGACAAAGTCTTCCAAAGCTTCAAAGACAAAGTCTTCCGAAGCTCAACTCTTGAAGATAGATTTCTTCCGAAGACTTTTAATAACATGCTTTATCTGATGTACTTTTCCATAAAGTTGGACCCCTTTCCGTTACAACTCTTTAATGTCACTAACTTACATGAGTTGGTGAAAAGGTCCATGCTTTTGGTAACTGTACATTGAGGTCTTGAGTCTATAACTTTCTAGTTCGTGTACTTATCCTTTTTGTAATAGATAAGAATGTAATCTATGGCATGTCATAGTCACAAAGTCAAAAAGTCAATCTGCTTTTTTGACTCTACAATTCATTTTGTTTTGTGTCTAGTCAATTGTATACAACTGGCTTTCATAGTATGGCCGACTGTAGGATGTAGTATAAGTATCTCATGTTCTTGTAACTTTCCTTTATGCTTTGTAACACTTGTAATAGAACATTGAGAAAGCAATATACTGCAACCTTGAAAACCATCTCCTTATGTATCTTGCTCTTGTATTCTGTCTCTTAATTACCTGTGTTCTTAGTGTCTTTACTTGTGGTTAATCCAGTTTACTGTTTGATTAAGTTTAGTTACTCTCCTCTTTGTGTTGTTGTGTTGTACTTTACCACCCTTCAATGGTCCTGCATTTGGTATCAGAGCTTTCCAGACTCTTGATATAAGATCTCACCATCTTAAGATCCTGACACATACAAATAATTCAACTTTTTAAATGGCAGCCATTTCCAAGACTGATATGGAAACTGGAACCATGAACTAGTTCCCACTGATCACTCTTGATGACTTTGACACCTAGTGCCTAAGAATGGAAGGTTTCATCAGGTCTCTAGACTCAAGAATGTAGGAGTCTGTTGAGAATGGACCTTGCATACTAAGCACCTCTTCTGCTACTGGTGGTGGTATGATCCCTAAAGCTGTGGCAAACTACTCTGATGAAGACAGGAAGAGAGTGGAGATTGATAGAAAAGCCATGACAGCCCTTCAGACTGCTTTTCCAAACTTTGTATACAGAGGTTTCAAGAAATGCAAAACAGCTAACCAGCTGTGGGATGCATTGAAACTGATGTATGAGGGTTCCTCTGAAGCTAAGGAGAACAAGAAAGATCTCCTAAAGCAGCAGTTTGAAAACTTCACCTTCAAAGCAGTGAAACCATGACTTAGCAATACTTCAGGTATGTAGAGATTGTGGATACCTTTGTTGATGGAGGAGTTCCTTTTGAGAACAGAGACATTGTAAGGAAGTTTATGTCCTCACTTCCTAGGTAGTGGACACACTATTGTGTGGTGATCAAGAGGACTAAGAATCTTAAAACTCTCACTCTGATAGAGTTATTTGGGATTCTTAGTGGCTACCAGATGGAGATGAACATGCAAGGTTCATCTGGCAACTCCAACAATCAAATGGGTTCAGCCCTTCATGTGGTTGAAAGGGATAGCATAGAACCCCAACATCATCTCATTGCATATGCTACCCTGACAACTCACCAAAGGGTCCTTTCATCATCTTCCTAGAGACACCAAGGGAGAACTACACTCAAGGAAGCCCATTCTAAGAGACAAGTTCTTCTCAAGCTTTTATGTCTTCTGATGAAAGTTGTGGCAGCTTTCTTTTCACCCTTAAAGACCTGGATTGTATCCATTCAGATGATCTGGAGTACATGGAGATAGTCCAGTAGATGGCTCTTCTCGCTCATAGAGCCAAGAAGTTCTACAAGCGGACCGGAAGGAAGTTTCCAAGTAATGCAACCAGTGGAAAGTTTGGGCTGGACAAAGGCAAAGTCAAGTGTTACAACGTACTGTAACTTGATAGGCCACTTTGCCAGGGAGTGTAAGGCACCTAGAACAAATGATGGCCAAACACAGTCTAGACCAAACTACACTAATAAAGCCACCTAGATGAGAAGCCAAAGCAGCAGGCTGCTGTTGCTATTGAAGAAGGAGGCTTTGACTGGAGCTTTCAGGAGGAAGATGCTTCTCCAAACCAAGCACTGATGGTAGATCATGATGAAGCCAAGGTATTGGAACATCTCTGTACCCCTGAATGCATTGCTAAAGTTAATAGATACAGGTCCTACAACTTGGAAATGAGATCTGATCTTGAGTCCTTAAACATTTTAAAAGCTGATTTTAGAAACTCTAAAATGATTATAAACTGAAGATAGAGGACTTAGAGAAAACTATTTCAGTTCTAAAACATGAGCATACAAACTTTAGGACTCAGATCAAGGTTCTTATAACCAAGCTGACTGACTGCCATGCTGAGCTTGTGATCAGCAAAGCCAGGGCAGACAAGTGTGTTCTAGAAGAAGAGACCTTCAAGAACGTGATATCATCATCCCTGCACAACAAAGTGTGCTATCAAAACAAGCAGGGACTAGGATCAAATGAGATAGCTCCTCCACACACAATCTTGTCTGTAAGATCACCCAGGTGTGGAACTTGTAAAGATGAGCTTCCTCTCATAGATCCTTTGAGTGAAGAGGATGAAAAAGTGATAGTGAAGAATTCCTCTGAGAAGAGTGAAGAGGAGGATTCTAAGAAGGGCCACTATCCTTCTGAGGAGAAGAAGAAGACTGTGATGACCAAGTCAATAAGGAAGAACTTGATTAGAAAGAGAAAAAGAAAAGCTAGGAAAGCTCAAGAGATTAAGGCTACTTTTGACTCCAAGCAGAATCAAGTTTTTATCTTTGCAGGGTTTGAAGTGGTAAAGACTAAAAACATCAAGCTCAACTCTTCTGCTAAGAGTTCTGCTTCATGTTCAAATCATCTCAGTAGCAAGAAAAAGACTGATCTGCTATGTACCACTGCTACACAGCCTGAACCATCAAACTCCAAGAACAGTCCTCAGCCTAAAAGGACTGTCTCAGCATCTGCAAAGATAAGGGTGGAGAAAGGATGTGACCAAAGTCAGTCTTGTTCCCAGAAGGCTCTTGGGAAGAAGAAAATAGAGTGTGTTATGTGTGAAAGTACTAATCATCTTGTTGAGGATTTTCCATACAATCCTAAGGGTACTCTTCACACGACCAAACCAAAGACTTCCAAGAGTTCTAAGAAGATTCAATCTTCGAAAGGAAAATCTATTTCCTTCGAAAGCTCCAAAACTAAGAAGAAGGCAAGTGGAAAATTGCCTTTGGAAGAAAAGTTAGTCTTGGAAGGAAGGAATACTTCCGAAGCACTGAAGTCTACTGCAGTGTTTGCAGAATCTTCCGAAGGTCCAGTCATCAAAACTTCCAAAGTATAAAAAACTTCCGAAGTGTTGAAGGTCAAGTCCAAGCTTCCAAAGGTGGTGTGGAAGTCTAAGAAAGACCAAGTGACTGAGAATTATCCATCAACAACAACTCAAGATCCTCCAAGCACAACAACAGGATCTATTACTGTTGCATTACCTTCTGCTTCTCTTAGTGAGCCCAAGACAAGTAAGGTTTGGGTTTCCAAAAGTAACTAATCATTTTCTTTGTGCAGGGATAACTCAAGACAAATAAAAATGTTTGGATCATTGACAGTGGTTTTTCCAGGCACATGACAGGCAATAGGTCACTACTCCAGAACTTTGAAAGGATTGATGGAGGGCCAGTTGCTTTTGGAGGAGATGAAGGTGGTTACATTTCTGGAAGGAGCAAGGTCACAAATGGTAAGCTCAGCACTGAAAAGTTAAACTTTGTCAAAGAGTTTGGGTACAATCTTCTGAGTGTATCCTAATTTTGTGATTAGAGTCATAACATGCTCTTTACTGAGCATGAGTGCATTGTTCTCAAGCCCGGGGTGGTCATTCTTCATGAGCATATTCTGCTTAGAGCCCCTAGGAGAGGGAACATGTACAAGATGGATTTGCAAGAAACATCTCCCTCTGGATAAGTTTCATGCTTTATGTCTAAAGCCAATAGTGATAAGTCTTTCTTATAGCATAAAAGAATGTACCATGTGAACTTTAAAAACATGAATAAAATGATTAAGAATGATTTGGTAACTAGAATGCCAAAGAAAGAGTTTACAAGTGATGACCATTGTGTTGCATGCCTGAAAGGGAAGCAACATAAGGTATCTCACAAGCCTAAGGAAAGAAACTCCATCACTACACCCCTACACTTGTTACATATGGATCTCTTTGGCCCCACCAGTGTAATGATTCTAGGAAGGACCTCTTATTGTTTAGTGATCACAGATGACTTTACAAGATTCACTTGGGTCTTCTTCCTTAGAACTAAGGATGAGACTCGTGAGATTCTAAAGAATTTCATCTTAAAGATTGAGAATGAATCTGATCACAAGGTCATAATCATAAGATATGATCAGAGAACTGAATTTAAGAACCAAATCCTTGATGCATTTTGTGATGAAAAGGGTATTACAAGACAATTCAGTGCTCCCAGGACTCCTTATTAGAATGGTGTTGCTGAGAGGAGAAACAGGACACTGATTGAAGCTGCAAGAACCATGTTGTCTGACTCTAAGCTGCCCATCACCTTCTGGGCAGAGGCAGTCAACATTTCCTGCTATGTGCAGAATAGAGTTATAGTAGTTAAGACTCATGGCAAGACTCCTTATGAACTTTGGCATAAGAGGAAACCTTTCATTGGTTTTCTCAGTTCATTTGGTTGTCCTTGCACCATCTTGAATATCAAGGATCAAATTGCCAAATTTGCTGAGAAATCAGATGATGGACACTTCATTGGATACTCTTCCCAAGCTAAGGCTTACAGAGTATACAATCTCAGAACTAGAATTGTTGAGGAGTCAACCAATGTGACTTTCAATGATCTTGATTTAGTTACCAACTATTTTAACAAATCTTGTGAGACTGTTTCAGGATCTGCAAAAAATCAAAATACAGGTGATCCTGATCCAAGATTTAAGTTGAGAACACCTTCAAGTAACACATCTTCAGCTCCAGTTAGGACTACTTCTACAAATGAGGTTTCTATCAGCACCACAATGACAAACTCAACTGATACATCTGGTATGCCTTCAAATTCCAGCTCAGAGGCTCCACAACCAGATAAAGATACTTCAAATGCAGAAGATAATGATGGTAGTGGTGATAGTGATCATGACTTTCTTGATGCTAATAACCACTCCATAGATGACAACTTCAATGATGTCATACACTCCTTGGATCAAGTCTCTCTTGAAAAATGTGCTGATGTGGTGGGAGAAACATCTATGCCAGATCTAAATTTCTCTAATTTAGATCTTTTTCAGCAACTTGATGTGATCCCTCAGCTAAGAATCCACAAGTCTCACCCCACCACAAACATCATTAGAGATGTTTTCACAGGGGTAAGAACAAGAGGACAAACCCATGAAGCAAATGTTTGTCTTCACTCTTGTTTCTTATCCCAGATAGAGCCAAAGAAAGTTGATGAGGCTCTGAAGGATGGAAGTTGGGTTGAAGCTATGCAAGAGGAGCTACTTTAATTCAAAAGACAGAAAGTTTGGAACCTTTGTCCTCTTCCTCATAGGAAGACTACCATTGGAACCAAATGGGTGTTTAGAAACAAGAAGGATGATATTGGCTTTATCATCAAGAACAAAGCTAGACCAGTTGTCCAAGGATACACACAAGAAGAAGGATTGACTATACTGATATCTTTGCTCCTGTAGCAAGACTTGAGGCTGTTAGGATATTCTTGGCATTTGTTGCATCCAAGAACTTAAAGGTCTTTCAACTTGATATGAAGTGATTTTTTCTTTATGGAGTGATTGATGAAGAGGTGTATGTCAAACAGCCACCTGGTTTTGTAGATCCTTATCATCTTGATTATGTTTGCAAGCTTGACAAAGCTCTTTATCGGCTGCATCAGGCACCCAGGAAGTGGTATGAGACTCTATCTCAGTATCTTTGCAAACATGGATACAGGAGAGGTACTATAGATGGAACTCTCTTTATCAAAGGACAGGGAAATGACATATTGCTAGTTTAAGTGTATGTGGATGACATCATCTTTGGTTCAACTAATCCAAAGTTCTGCAAAGACTTTGAGAAGCTGATGAAGGACGGATTTGAATGAGTGCCATGGGGGAACTCAATTTCTTTCTGGGAATTCAAGTGAACCAAGTTGAAGATGACATCTTCATTAGTCAGTCAAAGTATGTTCAAGACATACTCAAGAGGTTCAACATGACTGATTGTAAGATTGCTAAGACACATATAGCTAGAAACCATTCCCTTGCACCTGATCTTGAGGGGGAGTGTGTAGATGAACACTTATATAGGGCTACGATTGGGTCTCTTATGTATCTTATTGCTAGTAGGCCTGATATTATGTTTGCCACTTGCATCTGTGCAAGATATCAAGCCAACCCTAAGATGTCTCACCTTATCACTGCCAAAAGGATTCTAAGATACCTTAAAGGTGCTTCAACACTTGGTTTATGGTATTCTAAGAATCTTGACTTCAATATGTATGCTTATACATATAGTGATTATGGTGGTTGCAACATGACTGCAAAGTCTACATCTGGGGGATGTCAGTTTCTTGGTGAAAGGGTTGTCTCATGGCAATGCAAGAAACAATCATGTGTCTCTATATCAACTGCTGAAGCTGAATACATTGCTGCTACAAGCTGCTATGCTCAAGTGCTTTGGATTCAGAATCAGATGCTGGACTATGGGTTAAACTTCAAGAAGACTCCCATTCACATAGAAAACAATAGTGCTATCTCAATCATAGAGAATCCTATACAGCACTCAAGGACCAAACACATCAACATCAGGTATCATTTAATAAGATAATTATGAAAAATGGATTAATTAAACTAGTCAAAGTTCACACAAATGAACAATATGCTAATCTGTTTACAAAGGCTTTTGATGAACAGAGATTTAAATGTCTAGTATCAGCTATTGGGATGATTAACTTTGAGTAGATTTTTCTTAAAACTAATTCTTATCACTTCTTTATGCATGTCCTAAGTTGTCTAGTTCATCACTTCCATAAGCTCTTGTTTTCTTTGGATGAAAAAAAAACTTTTTGAAGATTTTCCTTAGAATTATAATAATTTTGATCCTTCGGAAGTTATGTTTTTAACTTCAGAAGAAACTTATGCCTTTAAAACAACTAACTGCCCAAGTATACCTTCGGAAGAAATTTTTGAAATATCTTCCGAAGCTTAAAATTCTCTTTGGCACTTATATGTTAAAAGGACATTTTTCTTCCAAAGCAAATTAACTCTTGGAAGTTTTGTTCCTGAACAAAACTCTCAAGTCTTGATTTTTTTCCGAAGTCAAAATTTTCACAACTCTTAAGAAAATCTTCCGAAGTCATTTTAGCTTCAGAAGCTTTTTCAATAAAACTTCCGAAGATAATTACCGTCGGAAGATTTTTGACTTCCAAGAAAACTACTTTTTGAGCAAAAGTAAACTACTTTTTCAAAGGTGTGACCGGCATTCGGATTTCAAAGTTTATCCTCTTTCATTAAACTTTATCTTAAATCCTTTTCACATATAAACCCAACGGTTTCCCCCTCTTTCGATTATCTACTTCTTTCCTCCAAACCTAAAGCTCCCATTTCTCCTGAGGAGCAGACCACTCCCATCTTTTCTAGAATCAGTGCTGAGGTTTCTCATGCTCAGCCTGATGAGCTCATTAGCCCTACTGCTTTAAGCCATCACTCTGAGTCTCAACACTCAAGTGATCAACCTTCAGGGGACACTTACCATCCCCAGCCTTTAGATCTCAACCAACCAATCCCCAACCTTGACTTCTACACTGATGAAGATCTAGGTTTCAGTGAGTACTATGATTCTCTATTCTTTTCCCCTACTCAAAGAGAGATGAGTGCTTCTGAAGCTCCTATTTCTAGCCCACATTAGTCACCTACTACTGAGGTGGACACTTCTGAACCTGTTCAGGATGTCCATATGGAAGAGGCTCTCACTTTTAAAAGTGATTATATCATTAAGACCAACTAAGATTGCCAGTGAGTAGAGGAAAACCAGTAGCCAAGAACCTGAAGCTGGTGGTGAGAGTGAGGACTCTGGTCCAATCATCTCATCCCCCAATGATTCTTCTGATGAAGATGAGGGGAGTCTAATACTAAAGGTGCAAAAACTGTCTAAAACATGCACCTATTTAGTCTCCAAGGTTAGTCACCTTGAATCTCAAGTGACTACCTTACAAAACAGGGTCAATGATCAGTAACTTGAGATTTCATATCTTAAGGACAAACTAGCTGGGAGACCTTTAAGAGGATCTCAACCAGGAACACAAAAACCTATGGATGTGATTGACCTAACTCCTCGCTCACCTATGCAAGTGGGTGATGCTACCAAAAGGGGGAGAAAGTCATTACAATCACAGAACCTGGGAGTTCTTCAGAGAGTATGGACACTGAGGACTCACCATCCTCACTTGCAATTGTGCATACTTAAAAACTTCCTCAAGTTCACATTGATATGGACTACATAGACTCCTTAATACAGAGTCTGTTCGACGAAGGGATACCAAGGGCCATGTCATCTCCACCATCTTCAAATCACATCATTGGGTGGAGGTATGACATCAACAGAAGAGCCCTAATCATCATTAGAGTTCAAGGGCAACATGAGATCTTTAACTTTCAGACCTTGAACTTCTATGAAGGTTTGGATTTAGTCAACATGCCACTTGTCAATCCAAGCCAATCAAGACAAGTTGGCTCAAAGAATCCAAGACCGGATCACCGCAAATTTCAGCCTTAGAAGAAGACTATGGCAATCAAGCAATGTCATCGGTCAACTGGATGTTGAGGCAGACCCTAAGATTAGTTTCATAGGGGAAACCTTGACTGAAGGCCCAGTGACAGAACTTGAGAGCCATGTCTTATCACCAACAACTACTGCAGAGATCAATTCCCTTTTTGAGACACCTGCTGGTGAAGGTGTTGCTCAACCTCTCTCTGGCAAGAGCTTGGAAGCTACACCAAGAAATGAAGGCCAAAGCTCTCTCCACCCTAAGTCACAAAGGTCTATGAGTGACAAAGGGAAAAAGAAAAATGACTTCTAAGGAGATTGAGGAAGAGAAGAGAGAGAGGAAAATGAAGCTAAAGGGAGAAAGTTCCTCTTCTGAGTCTGCAAGACTCATGGAGTCTGCTATCAGGGTTGCCCCTAGACCAGATACTCAAAATGATAAGTTAAGGGCATTCAGGATAAACTACCTGCAGACAAGGAACTATAATATAGACAATGTCATTTCTCTCCCCTTGGAGGAACTGAATGAACTGGTTGACTTGGAAAGGTCAAAGGAGAAGAAAGAGGCAGAAGATGCCGAGCTACTGGTACAAATCAAAGAAGACAGAAGAAAGAAAAGATTGTACAAGCATGTGCCTACTCTCTCCCCAGTTCAAGAAAGCCCTACATATGAGGATGTGGTTCAACAAGAACCTCAGGTAGATAAAGAAGAAGAAGGATCAAGATGATCAACTACTTGAGTGCCACAGGCCTCTATCAGGCAGAAGCACTTCTTCCCTTATCCTTTGACTATATTGAGTTTGAGTATCTCAAACAACTTGAACTTGAGATAGTCAAGGAAAGAAAGACAACCAAAAGAAAGCTAAGGGAAGAAGCTACTAAGTCAAGAGCCATCATCTAGAAAAACATTTAGAAATCTGCTGACAGGCAGAGGATGATGAGCTTCTTGAAGCTGTATGGATTCTCTGGAAGGATACTTGGTCCCATGTCTCTATCCACTATGGATGAGCATATCAGGGTGATCAAGCAGAAGATAAAGAGCAGAGAGCTGGTTGACTTACATTCCCCTCCATGTCAAGCTCCACCTGAAGTGGAGGTTAAGGTTGAACAACCAGAGACAACACAACCTAAACCTCCTGCTGAATCTTAGCAAGCTTCATCTTCTGATCTACAAAAGGGTCAGACTGACTCTCAGTCTGAACCTGTAAGAGTGGAAGACCCACTGAGAAAGACAATAAAGATCAATCAGGTGCTGCAGGCCAGTCTTCTCAGTTAAAAGTGATAAAGATAAAGAAAAGGATGGCTTCTAAACTAAAGCCAAAGAAGAAGAAGACTGCATCCTTTTCTAAACCTCAAGATGAGTCAAAATATCCCGAGAATGTGTAGCCAGAGGATGCTCCATCATCTCCTATTCCAATAGCTCCTCTAGCATCAGAAAGACCCATCATGTCCTGGACATACACTACAAATCTAGAAATGTGGCATGCCATTAGAGATCATGGCATTGAGAATGTCTACACATGGAAAGACATGTTCAATCTACCTCTGCATGATCTCTTTGACATGTGAAGACACTTTGATAGTCTGAAGGATCCTGATCATCTTATGAAGAAAGGGCTGGTCATTATCCTGATGAGGACTGTTGATATCTGAAGTCTTCAAGTGTTTTGGAAGCTTCAGCCTAGGGGGAGTTTGTAGAGATTATATGAAGAGGCTGAAGCAACAAACACCCAAAGTCTTTCTGCATGCATGCTGCACAAGTACTGAAGAAGAATGCTTCGGAAGTTTCACACAAGCAACAGAAATATTCTAAGTGTGAAATCTTCCGAAGCCAAGACCAATATCTTTCGAAGCCAAAGATGAAGTTTTCCGAAGCTTCAGAGACAAAGTCTTCCGAAGCTCAATTCTTGAAGATAGATTTCTTATGAAGACTTTTAATAACATGTTTTATCTGATGTACTTTTCCATAAAGCTGGACCCCTTTCCGCTGCAACTCTTTAATGTCACTAACTTACATGAGTTGGTGAAATGGTCCATGCTTTTGGTAACTGTACATTGAGGTCTTGAGTCTATAAACATTTTACTTCATGTACTTTATCCTTTTTGTAATAGATAAAGATGTGAACTATGGCATGTCATAGTCACAAAGTCAAAAAGGCAATCTGACTTTTTTACTCTACAATTGATTTTGTTTTGTGTCTAGTCAATTGTATCCAGCTAGCTTTCATAGTATGACGAGTTGTAGGATGTAGTATAAGTATCTCATGTTCTTGTAAATTTCTTTTATTATTTGTAACAATTGTAATAGAACATTAAGAAAGCAATATACTGCAACCTTGAAAACCATCTCCTTGTGTATCTTGATCTTGTGTTTTGTCTCTTAATTACTTGTGTTCTTAGTGTCTTTACTTGTGGTTAATCCAGTTCACTGTTTGATTAAGTTTAGTTACTCTCCTTTTTGTGTTGTTGTGTTGTATTTGACCACCTTTCAACGGTCCTCCACTTCTTCTATGACATCATATGCATCTCCAGCCAGCCACCATCACTATCTCTAACCGGGCGCCATCACCATCTGAAGCGACTACCATCACCATCACCGGTCAGGCACCATCACCATCTCCAGATGACCAACATCACCATCTCCGGTCACATTCTAGAGAATAACATCACACCTCCTC